>JAKSZP010008404.1:0-64301 GCA_022478985.1 Massospora cicadina
ATTTCCAAGCCTGGCTCTATGGATATATGAGGCCATGGCAACAGGCTCTCATAGAATCGTGACTATCACTCTGGTTCCTCCACACAGACCCCTTCCTTCACACCTGCTTCATAGTGGGGGAAACCCCCTTGGAGTAGCGCACCAACCCCATACCTGGCAGTCCCGCTAGCAACAGAGGTAACCTGAGTACCCCAGGGTGCCCAATTTGATCTACCTTCGCTTCCCCCTTTTTTTTGTTCCCACACATACTTGGTAATGCCCATCCCCTGGTTGGCTTACCCCGGTTAAATAAAATAATCGCCTCTAAGGGGTTATTGCAAACCACTTATATGCTAAGGAGCATTAAACGCCCCAACTACGTTCAAGTGGGCCATGAACACTAATCTGGGGGACCTTAAGCTGTCATGTGTCCTCATTTTTCCTAACTGACATTAATGTCTTCTTAAAGACATTCCCAGAGCATCTAAATCATTTTATAGAGGTATTCTGTTGGTTTGTAAAGGCCAACATAAAGATTAAGCCCTATAAATGTCACTTCACCAAAGAGCAATTGTAATTTCTTGGGTTTGTGGTAGATGCCAGGGGGCTTAGACCGCAACTATTTAAGGTAGAAGCCATCAGGAAGATGTCCCATACAAGTATAAATTGGTATATTCAAGTATTTTAGGACACGATCAATAACTACTGACATCTTATCTTCAACTTCAGCTGTATCAGGACCCCACTCTTCGAGCTTGTAAAAAAAATGCCATGTTTGAGTGGATTAATGATGTCAAGGTGCCTTAGACACTCTCCAGATGGACTTATCAACGCCCCAGTGCTGCAATATTTAAACTTTAAAAATGAGTTCATTGTTCAGACTGATGATTCCCTTTACGCTGTGGGAGCAGTATTGTCTCTTTAGGATGACGTGGGGTGGAGCACTTCATCCTTTATTGCAGCTGAAGTTTAAGCTGTAATGAAAGTAATTAACCAGTGGCGTAGTGGGAGTGTCTAGCACTTATATATGCATGCAAGAAGTTCTGGGTGTACTTTATGAAATAAAGCTAAGGTTGTAACCAACCATGCTTTGTTGCACTGATTACAGAATCTTTGAGAGCCAGATTTCAGCCTCGCATGATGGGCTCATAAGCTTCAAGCATATGATTTTAAGATAATTCACTAGTCAGGTCAGAGCACCATAATACTGATTGCTTATTGCACCTACTGACGGATGCCATTATGGTGGACCTTGCTGATCTAAAGTATGAAAAACGATCAGAGGCAAGTATGCAGACAAGTCAATTAAAGTCAATTAGTGCTGAATGAGTTAAGAGCTTATACCTTTTTGAGAAATGGTGAGCTTTATAAGAAAATTAGTTAGGTAATTTGAGCTTCCTGAAGCCCTCTTCCTGACTAGGCATTATACTGAATTGTGCAAGCAGTAGGTCATGGAGGTGTATACAATACATTGAAGTTTTGTGGATCTATATTACTGGGAGAGCATGCACTTTGACGTGCTTAAAAGATTATCTTACTGTAATTAATGTCCAATTGAAAAATCACTTTGACAAGAAATTTATTATCTTTTGGTGAAACCCAGGTTTGCCTGGCATATAGTATCCATTGACATTGTGGGACCCTTGCCAATGGGTGCAAATTGCTCTAAGTACATCCTGGTAGCAATAGATCATTTGATGAAGTGGGTAGAGGCAAAAGAGATCAGAAATTTGGGGGTGGTAACATCTTGTTAGACATTCGCCCTTGCATCTGAAAACTAAATATTTTCTGGTCAAATTCAGCCAAAAAGGGGAAATGTCAGACATTTGATATTCTCCGATGCCATTAAGAGCAATTTTAATGAAAATGTCGACGATTTTAGCCAAAAGACCTTGGCCAATTCTCACTAGAACCCCATTAATTGGGGTAACACCAGTTTTAAACCTGTACAGGCACTAACTATAAAATCAAATGATAAGATTTCGCTGACTGTATGATGGTCTTTGGGGCAACCAGTGGAAGGTACTCCCCCAACCATCACCAAGTCCTTCACAACACCTACGCAGGGGCCACCCCTTTTTATAGGCGTGGCGGAGGTCCCCCAAGGTGAAAGAAATTTCTTTAGCAGTGATTGGTTGCAGTACATCAAAACCTTACCACATGAGTACATTCTGCCCCAGAACCCCAACTCCCGTTTAGCCAAAAATAGCTCACTTTCCTCAAAATATGATAGGATTGAAACCCATATTACCTAAATTAAAAACATTGATCTTATTCAAACCTTTTTCACAATTTTCCTTCCAACCCTCAAAATCAGTATAAGTACTAATTGTCAAATATTGGGATTGGATCATTTCTTCAAGTTACTACCCCGCGCACCTAATAAAAACTTTATAAAACAAGTTTTTATTAGTTTTATTATAATTTTATTAAAAAAATTTTTGGGATCCAGCGGCGTAAGCACTAGCGAAATCAACCAGGCTGGATTCCTAAAAAGCTCTAAATGCATAATGGAGAGCATCATTCAGTGAATTACTTCTTGCAGTTTATACTCACCAACAATGGAACAAGATTCATCTCACATGTCTCCTTAAATTGAATTAATTGATGGTGATTTGTGGGGCACTAATGACTCTATGCCAGCCTGAATCCAATGAGACTGTCATGTTGGTTAACAGAAATTTTACATATTCTCAGGAAGCTTGTGAGGGACTGACCATCTGATTGGAACACCCTTCTCTCCACCGCAGTTTTTGCATATAACATCAGCTATCACTCTTCAATGGAAAAGAGTCCTTTCCAGCTGCTCTATGGATGGCACCCAGCTCTGCCTCCACTAATCCACTCTTGTGTAGAGGACACTGGAGGAGTGGATCAAAAAACACTGTCTGATGACGCTGGCGTCCACGCTTAGAAAATTTCCAGACTAAAGGGTACTCAATAATTCTGGCCAAAAAATTAGGGATCATGATTACAATTAATGACGGCATAGTGGACTTATGCAGTTTTCAATAGCAGAGAGCTTACTGTTTCAGAATCAGCATATATTTAGTGTGGTGGAATAAGTTAGCTACTTATGGATTGGACCTTTTGAGATAATAGATAGAATAGGCACTGATGTTTATATATTTTTATGACCTGGTGAGTGGTCATATTATCAACCAAGTGCATGCTAAGTTTCATTGGATTTATAACCAATAGGAAAAAACAATCTAGGAAGACATATTTTACTAATTAGGAGGAGTAAGTAGTGAACAGTGAAGAACAAATTAGTGCCATAAATGGGGAGCGCTCCACTCTCAGAAGTGAAAAGACATCTCTTCAGGCTGTGTGACAGCAAACACAATGTAAGCGTTACTTCAGAAAAAATATTATCTGGTTAAGGGGCGGAATGTCAGATAATTACAAAATGGATTCTTCTTACAGTGCTGAGATTAGGGTTGATGGTGTTAGTTTAGTGATTCTGGAGGAATATACCAAATCTGAGAGTATTGGAACCATTCTTGATAAAATCTAGATTTTTGATCAGGGGCAATTTATACCAAGGACGATTGACATTTATATTAGTCAAATATGGTAATTCAATTACCAGCAACTGAAGCCAAGGTTAATTGAGGGAATTATTTGATGAAAATTACTAATGGAAATGAGGTGGTAGCATTGTGATTCTGCCGAGAATTACACTGAGCAAATTAGTTATTGAGAATACCAACTAGGCTGTGTTGAAGGCCAACGACCACATCAAAGAGGTTTTGTCACAATGACGAGTGAGAGGGAGCTCTTTGTATAATTTGACTGTAGTGAAACTCTGCAGTGCAACCTGTATTTTGAGTAGACTCCTATAAGTATAAGCATTGTGACTTTTCCATCGTAATAAAGTTTGTGGTTCCATAAGCGTTTTGTTTTTGTGTTATGACTTATCACATTTGTTTAAGTTATGGTGATCATAATATTGCCCTTCCATTGTACCACTGAGTATTAACTCCTGTGAAACCATCCGCTGGATCATGTTCCATCCACCGGAAAATCAACACAAGGTGTGCACTTCATATTGGTAACCGACTATGAGTCCCTGTGCTGATTACAAAGCCTCTAGGAGCCAGAAGGGCGGCTGTCCCAATAGGTTTTGAAACTAAACGCTTATGATTTTGAATTTATTTCCCCAGAGTTAACCATCAAAATGTTGACTGTTTCTCTCATATGCCTAACTTGGCTTAAAAGCCAATCTGGCAAAGAACTGTCTCAGAAAATTTAATGTAGCAATATGGCAATGAATCCAAGAAAGTTCAACGCACGCTAGAGAATTTGAGGAAGATTATATTTGTCATAAATGTGAAACCATGCCAGATTATATACAAACAACAATTTTATTTCCTAGCCAACTGAGCGTACTGACTTTATTGCAACACATAAGGCAATGGGTCATGAGCAATCTAGTACTTACTTGAATAGTTAAAAACACACCACCTTTGGGAATAGATGCCTTTTAATATCCATTAGACTATTAGCGTTGTAATAAATTTAAAGCAAAAGTCACTTAACAGAAAGCCACCACCTAATAATGAGTTAACCCAATTTTCCTTGTCATAACACCTTATTAATGTTCTATGCAATTATCCCAACTGTTGTTGTCATGCCCATGGCATAATTGTGAAAATGGAGTTGTAAAAAACAGGAGTGAGCTTATTGGGACCAAAAAATAATAACTTAGTCACTATCTCTGATCTTAAACATAACCTAAACCAACGATGGATAATAGATAAGTATGCCCAAGTTAGTTCTAGTGCTTTTGTGATGGGATTTCAGGCATTTCATCAAAGATAACAAGTTTGTTAGTTATTCATTCAAAATAATGGACATTTCATTTATTTTGGAAAACAATGATTTTATTCTCGCTCTACATATTTATTACTCAATTTAGCAGTATCCAACCAAAATCTAAAACCTGAGTTTGGGCTTCTTTGAGTCGCAGTATCATGGTCAATGTAAGTTGAACTTATTGGCTATATGCAGATAATTACTACAGCGAAATGACTATGGATCCCATTCCCCAATTTTTCTATATTCATTTTTGAAAGACTAACATCCTTCTTGGTCAAATCTTATAAATAAAAAACCTTTCATTATATTTAAATTTTAGATGAACTTTTCTGTTTCGCCTAAATGAGGGACTCCTTGAGGAGATCTCAAATTATCTAGAATTAAAACACCTAATGCGTCGTCCTTTTCTCTTTTGTATCATCAATTTGCTCACTGAATGTCTGGGTGTGTATTTACCATAACTTCTTTAGAAAGAGGAAAGATATAGCCCTTCTACTGACAGTTTTGAACAATTATAGTATATCATCATGTCTATCAATCTCCTCACCAAGTGGGTGGAGGTCAAAGAAGTTAATGGCTTGGCGCTATGAAAATGGCTAAGTTTATATTACATCTAAAATCATATCAATATGATTTTCTGCGGTTCATCCTATTAGATAATGGACTAGTTTATATCTTGTAAATCCCTAGGATGAACAATATGATGGTATTTGAGAGTGTTGTTGACGTCTTATCACCAATTGACTAATATCCTTATGGAAAGAATAAACAGTACCCTTGTCAGTATCCTTAGAAGTTGATTATGGGTAAACTATCCATCTTAAACCTTTCTTCTACCTTTGTTTGTGTTAAACTAAAGTGTTGCAATTCACTCATCAATGTGTTAAACACTTTTCTTTATTTATATGATTCTCAATACTTAGTTACCTCCCATTTTATAATTGTGCATGCATGAGGAAACAAGAATGCTACTTTATTATTTAGAGAAATTCACCCAAACGTTAATGCAGTTGTAGACAGAAGCTTAATTATATTTATGGCTCATCAAGTAAAAACAAGGCTTGTAATAACGATTCCAAGTAATCCTTAGTCGCCTTTACTATTGTAGAGTGGGCCCTATATTATGATAACTATAGGGGTTAGATAAAAAGACAAGTTAGAACACATATGGAAATTGTCATATTTGTTCCAAATTTTCATTCCTGAAGGCCCTGAGGCACCAAATTGAAAATGCCTAAATAATAATTGGTTATTAAGACACAATCAAATAATTTTCATAAATACTAAGATTTGAATAACAAATGGCGGTATTCAGAAAATCTAAATTGTTGTGCGCTGTCAAGAATTTGCGCTTTGATGACACTATAGGACCCAATCCAAAAATGGAATAGTTTTAAGGATTAAATCCCTAAAATTGAACTCCACTTTTGCAAGATAAAATTATTTCTAAAAGCCTTTTGCCTCTGAAATTTTTACTTTTAATTTAGTTAATGTCTCTTGGTGTCACCCTCTTGCTTGGGGCGTATATTTTAGTTTATTTGAACTTGAACATCAATAGGGAAGGTTAAACCTCGCAGGCCGCTTTATTTGGCTAATTAATTTCATTTGGGCCTATTTATATTGTCAGCAACATTGCAGGTGTTGTCTGTGGAGCTTACCTTACACTATCCTGTGATGCCCCCTTCCTTTGCTGTCATCTGACCCTAGCTGGATTGTTTGTTCCAGCTCAACCTTCCTCAAAAACCCTTGTTTAAGTTCTTCCCTCATGGCTCTAGCCATCCTGTGGGTCAGGGTAGTCAACTCAACATTTAGTGATAGCAAGGAGGGCGAGATGGCTCTTGCAGCCTACAAAAGTTAGCTGGCATGCAGTCCCTTTTGCTATTTTTAATGTAACCACAGTTGCAAAGATCCCACAGGTCATGATAAATTTATAAAATGTGGTGGAGGCATTCTTGGCTCATTTGGTGTTTACTATGTGGGATCCTGAGACATTTTAGGCATTCCTTTCATCGCAAGGTTCACTCCTGCTCAAAACTTATTTGGAAGAATTTGAAGCTTGAGTTGCCAAAATAAGATTGTCCAAAGCTCTCCTTATTGCCCATCATTGATAATCACTAGATTTCATAGCACTTACATTACTGTCTGGTCTGATCCCTATCCGCTTTTGCTGCCACTTGTGCAGCCCTTTGGATATACGTCTCCAATTGTAGAATTGGGGAACCTAACTAAAAGGCTAATCAAATAGATAAAGTTTACTTAGAATTTTCCAGTTCCTCAATCTCAAGTCAAATTAGGGATGATAAGATATATATGTTGCTCTCCCCAATACTGTATAATAATGGTGCGCTTGAAAAGTCTGCATTTCCACCACCCCTCCTCGTTGCTGAGAAGATGTCTTGTTTTAAGTTTTACAGTCAAATGCAAATTTTGTTTTTTCCCCTTATGCAACATCTGCTATGTAGCGCCCCATTCCTAATTTCCATTCTGATCATTTATACACTTCCTTTTACACAAGAAAACCCTCAAAGAGGCGGAGGTTAATGTCACAAATTGCTACATATTTTTAAACCTGAATGACCAAGTTGACAACATGGATATGACTAAAGACAATGGGCAGTAAGACATGATTAGGAATTTACAAAAAATTGCTGAGTATTGAATGTTAAATGATGTTAGCATTTAGAAAACCCAAATTGTTTAAGTGCTATCAAGAATTTTGCATTTTGACAACACCTTAGTACCCTAACCAAAGATTGAAATCTTTTAAGGACCAAATACCAAAAATTGGTCCCAACTTTTACAAGATAAACTAATATTCATAAATTCTTTTACCTCAGGCTTTTTTATCTATATTTTAGATAAATGTCTCTTGGTGTCTCTCTCTTGCTGGGTGCGTCCATTTTATTTATTTAAACTTGAACATCAATAGGGAAAGTCAAATTCTCGTGGGATTCATTGTTTGGTTAATCAATGCCATTTGGGCCTAATTAGCATTGTTGGCCGATATTACAGCTGCCATCAGTGAGCTTTCCCTTACAGAAGGGCCTGCAAGGTCATAGAGAAAATGTCCACTGAAGCTTACACTCTGAAAGATCTCATCAAGGGGTACCTTTATTAGAAGGTTGCATGCTAAGTTCCTAAAAAATTACCAACAAAGCTCTGGAATTAGGGCCACAGATTTTCAATAACCAATTGACAAAAAGTCATTTTTTCATTCAAATGTTTGGTCAAGTGGGGGTAAATGTTGCAACATGTTCTGAGCGCAATATGGACAAACAAATATATTTTCATAATGTATATCTAACTGATAACTAAATAGAGATTTTATTAATTTGGGTAATATGCAAATGGCAATCTTTTTTAGCACTTGGTGGTCTCAACCAAATGGGGGGACACACCGATTTAATACCAATGGCGATCATAAGTATTAATTACTTTTAACTTTGTTGTCTGCATTGCTAATAAAAAAGGTTGCCAAAAGTATTACTATATAATTTCTAAATTGAAGTAAATTATCAATTAAAAATTGTTCCCTCGCTACACTGATAGTGCTAAACCCCCAATTCTTGTTTGAGTCAATTTATCTTGTCCCTGCGGCCCTGTAACTCAGAAAAATTATCTATATTATCTCACTTACCTCTGCATCAATGTAAAGCTTTTGTTAGTTTTAATATTATTGTTCTCAGTTTTTTGCGGTGTCACATTCCTTAAAGTCTAATTACTAGTAGCTGAAAATACCCTGCCCTTTAGGCTCTGATTCCCTTGTACTTTCTAAATTTCTATGCAAATGGTCTGATAATCCTAAGTAAATTAAGTTACCAAATATTTGGCACCAATGGGAATTTTGATTTTTAGATAGCACATATGAAAATCAGTGTCATTCTGAAGGGTTTATTTTTTATTAGGCTGTCATCTAGCACTATGAAGAAGACCCCAGTCTTTAAGCCAATAATCCAGTGTCAGAAAAATATTTTATTGTTGCTAATTTCTTTACTAATTTATTCCTTTTCCAATCATTCAAGTTTTTTTTAGTACTAGATGGTCCAATCATTCAAGTTTTAATTTATTTCTATGTTTCCAGGTTTCTGGCAATATAAAGTATACCTGTTATATTAAGCAAATCTACTTGTGCATATTTAATCTGCCGCTGTAACACTAATTTTAACAAAGGTGTTGAACAATTACAAGTCTGATATTGTAAAAAGAGTGTTTTATATGAAGAAAGGAATAATATTGACCAAAAGTCCCTGACAATTATTGGTGGAATCCCTTTAATCGGGTTAACACATTTATTAATACATATTGGGCAACTAACATGAGTTTGGGCAGTCAGATTGCACTGACTGTGTGGCGGAATCGAGTGAGCCATTCCAAGGTCCCTCCCTGTCTTACAAAAAATTAGTCCAACTTACACCAAGAGACTATCCCTTTTTAAAGGGTTGGAGGAGGCCTCACAAGGTGCAAACATTTTCCCATCAAATGATTAGTATAATATATCAAATCCTTCTCTCATAGTTCTATCCTACCTGTCAACGCCCTCCATCAGCCGTTCCCTAAAAAGTGAGGTGAGTCTCTTGAGCTCTGATAGGTCAAATAACAATAATCCCTAATTATAACTTTACATATCAATCTGAACTTTGAGCCTTGACACTTTAAATACTAAGTAATGACATATTAAGAGGGTTCATTTCTTTACCCCCACACAATTACTAATAGAAATCATAAAAGACCAACTTTTTGATAAATTCAACTTTTCAATTATTTTAAAGATAAGTAGTCAACTCACCCCCTAAAATATTTATCCTATCAGTAGAGAAATGTAATTCTCCTGAAATTAATTGTTGGAATTAAGGCTAAAAACGCACCAGAAAGCACAATAAAAGCCTAATTTCCAACAAGTGGTGCTCACTATAGGGGCCTTGTACACCACAAATACTTTGTTCAAACATGACAACTTCATCTGAATCCAAGTAGGATGCTCTAGAACAACAGACAGCTAGTGATTAGTCTCGCATTTTAAAGGTTTAAGCACTCTTCTTGTGGTTTTTATGGGGCCTTCCTACCATCCATAATTCCCTCTCCGAGATAATTTTACATCTGGTAAGAGCAGTATTGCATCCTTCCTGTATGTAAATGAATAAGTGGGGGAAGGAGAGACTGACCAGCAAAAAATCAGGTACTTACTCCCCTGCTGAGTCATATGGCTCGAGGAATAATGGTTCCTCATATGTCAACCTCAGCACCTGGGCGTAGGTTAAGTAAGCGCTTAATGAGAATTTGGCTCCACACAAAACTTACAAATGCAAAAATAGGCCTTTATGTGATTTATCCTGCAAGGGGGAGAATTGGCCTCCTCTTTTGTTGAGCGATTTTATAGTAAAAGTCAACCTCTGATGCTAACAAAAATGCTACCTCTAGATGACGCTATTGCTGCTATTTTGGCTGGTTAACTCCTCATCCCTCTTTGGCGCTGCATATTTCTTAAGTCAAACGCACCTTCAAAATGCAAGAGATATTAAAAGAGGCCTTGTTAGCAGTGGCTGTTATTATTAAAGTGATACTACGCAAGGAGCTCTGAGTTGAGAATCTATTCCAACCCCTCTAGACTCTTTGATGGCTGTTTCTCTTGCAAAACCTGCTCCTTAAGAGTTGCCACCACAAAATGATTATCCATCCCGTGAAGATAGGCAGAGTGTAAAAGCAGCGACAGGTAAGCGCTACCCTCCATCTCCAGCTTCCAAAGTGCAGCCGCTGATATTTAGCTATCACTTCGTTCTGATTTTCTCTTTCATTAGCGAGGTCTTCTAAAGTGCCTCCATTATTACATCCCGCCAAGGCAATATCTCATAACTTGGCATCCTTTTAAGCCATCACTAGCTTAAAACCTGCAGCCATGGGGCAACCCAAAACCCCAGTATTAAAGGCTAATTGTAGAGCCGTAACTATTACAGCATCTCAAAAAGATTGCCCAGGAAATGAGCGCCCCCAGGACCTCCCCTTCAACAAGGGAAGCCCTGACCTTACCTACCAACTGATGAAATCATTGACGAGCATTAATAATCCCTCTAATGACGAATCTGAAGGGGGTTGTGACGATTTCAGTCACTATGTCTTAGGAGCCCCAAGTGAAATGGAGATACCTGATCAATTAAACCAGAGAGAGTGGTTTAGGCTAGGATCACCCACCAAACTTATCTCCAAGAAGTGTTGAGAGGTCTTGAGATTATTGACACTGCCAGTGAAGCTGACCAGATCATTGCCACAATGACCCGTTCCACCCAGTGTGTCCATACCCTGCATATTATCCAATAAAAATCTTCTGAAACTGCAAAACTACTTACCTTTACTCTCCATCTAAAGGAGGTCCTCGCTCTTTCCACCAACTTTGGTGGAACTTTACTGAAGTGTAGGTATTCATTAATGGAGTGCGGGTTAGAGCTATCCTCAACACTGGGTCCCCTGTGAACATTGTAACATCTAAACTTATGTAAAAGTTAAGCTGGTCCCTGACCTTGACTATACACAAGAGCTTGGAACTGCGGGGCCAAACAACACTCGCGCCATCAGAGCCTACTTTTCTCTGCCCATTCATTCTGGGAAACTCATCTCGTAAGCCCAAGAAGTGGCCTTGGCCAAAAAGACCTATGATCTACTCATTTGTACCCAGTTCATGCTCTAATTTTAAGGAGTTATTAACTTAAAGCAGGGCTATATATCACTTCTTAACTATGAGGTTCCTCAAAACCTGACCAATGAAGAGCTTAATAAAAAGAGTAATGCTTTTGCAGAAAATTATTTCTCTTCCGCCTTATCCCTACATTACACCACGGCGAGTTGAATACAAAAAAGCTGCCTGACTCAGTGGACGCCCTAGAGTATATCCCTTTCTATAAGTCGGAAGAGATAGTAATCAAGGCGGGTGAACAAAAGATAGTTGACATGTGAATTACCCTGCAAATCCTCAAAAACTCTCTATTGCACTTAAATAGCATTGTCATAGTTAGTCCTCTTGATCCTTGAGTCTTACCAGGTGTGCTAGATCTAGATCATCAGCGACCATTCAATCTTTTGTTGGGTAATCTCACCAAGAAGGACATGGCCGTCAAGAAGCATCAGGAGATCATAATAGGCCTGCTGGCCCCTATTGAGGATATTCAACAAGTTCACAGTATAAGGTCTATGGCGGATATGGGCTTGACTGCTGATCAATCGCTATGCACTCTGCCCACTGTTCATATCTCTGATGATCTAACCCTGCAGAGCTTAATAAAGCTCATAGTTTATTAGTGTCCTATAGAGATATCTTCTCTATATCTGATAATGACTACGGACATATGAAGGGTTGGATGCATACCATTGACATTGGGATGCTCGTCCCATCCGCTCCAAACCCTACCATAAAATTAAAAGTTGAGGAGTTACATATGCAGATGATGATAAAACAGTTGTTGGAAGCTGAGTTGCTGGTGCTGTCCCAAAGCCCTTGGTCATCCCCACTTTTACTGATAAAGAAGAGAAATGGAGGTCATTGGGTTGTTATGGACTACCGTAAGCTGAACAACCTCACCAATAAGGACAGCTACCCTTTCCCACGTATTGACAATGCTCTGGCCCAACTCTCTGTGTCCAAGTTCTTTTCTGCCATGGACATGGCTAGTGGATATTGGCAGATGGGCCTTTCTCCACAGGATCAGGAGAAGTGCACCCTTATCTATAGCAAGGGCCTTTTTCAACCCACTTGGTTACCCCAGGGTTGTGTAATGTGCCTGCTACTTTTCAGCGGGCAATGGATCACATTCTCCAGGACCTAAAGCTGAGCTGTGTGATTGTCTACATCGATTACATCACAGTATTCTCAAAGACCTTCAACGAGAAAATTACACATCTAAAGGAAGTGTTCCAACTCTTGTGGGCATCTAATATCAAGTCAATGCCCTCAAGTGTACTTTCTTCCAAAAGAAATTGGAATTCCTCAGAAACGCTATCTCTCAAGGTAGGATTCATCCCCTCCAAGACAAGGTGGAAGCGATAGCTAAAATGTCTGCTCCTAAAACCCTTCGTGACATACATGTATTCTTGGGAATGATGGGGTATTACCATCAATTCATCTCCAAATTCGCCAAGCTCAGTGAGCCCCTTGTAAGTCTCTTGACTAAGAATACCCCAACCAGTGGGGTGCTGAGCAAAAAGCCTCATTTGAGACCCTGAAGGAGCTATTGCAAAAAGGCCTATCCTCCGTCAGCCTTACTATGGCAAGCCTTTCATGTTGTTTACAGACGCTTCTGATTACGCTGTTTGAGCTACCTTGGAGTTGGATAACATGAAGTTGATCATCCAGTGTTTTATTTCCCATAAGTTGCTCTCAAAAGCTGAGCGCAACTACAGCGTTACTAAAAAGGAGTGTCTTGCCATCTTGCTCTCTGTCAAACACTACAGCCTCTTCTTATATGAGACGTCATTCAAAGTGATTACTGACCATGCATCCTTAAAGTGGTTACTATATATGAAGGACCTCACTGGGCGGTTGGCTCTTTGGGCTCTTAAGCTTCAGCACCATGATATGACCATTGAGCATTGAGCTGGGACGCGCCATATGAATATTGATGGGTTGACACGTCTGCCTTCCCTACACCTTGACAATAGTAAAACAGAGAGGTTTCATGACCTCCTTATGACTCCTGACGTGTGGGCTGATGAAGATGAACCAGTACAGAAGATGCTATCATGGCACTTTCACAACACCAAGGTGGAAAGGGGAAACTTGTATGATAAAATAAGAGTAAACTGTTGCCCTATATCCAGTCGTCCAAGCGAATCCCTTTGATCATGGAGTCTCACACTAACATGGGCCATTGTGGAGCCCTAAAACCTACAAGTGGGTTAAAGAGCAGTATTACCGAGAGGGCATCATGAAAACCATAACTGAAGTCTTGGATGCTTGCCTGACCTGTAAAAACAATCCAGCTTTAAGACCCAATATCAATACCAACACAACTGCCTCAACAACCTTTTCACACCACAATAATGGATGTGGTAGGTTTTTTCCCTCAGACTACTGTAGGAAATCTTTATATCCTGGTTGGAATCGATCATTTTACCATATGGGTTGAAGCTGTTGCTCTCCCCACTCAGACGTCAAAAGCCACTGCCACCTTCTTAAAACAATACATCTTAATGCAGCTTGGTTGTCTCCAGGCTCTCCTTTGTGACAATGGGAAAACCTTAATCTCCCAAGTAGTAAAGCTCCTCACCTCCTCCTTGGGAACATAACAACTCTTCTCTCCCCCTATAACCCATTTACAAATGGTGCCTTAGAAAATGTTAGCTGAACCCTTGTCTCTTTACTCTTCAAAATGGCTAGCTCTGGACCTCTACACTAGAACTATATCTACTCAGTGTCCTCATGGCCTACTAGATTAGCTAACACCATATCCTCAATATGATAGCTTTCCATGTGTTTTAAGGATGAGAACCTGGGGTACTGTCCCTAATAGTCAAAGACATTTTCACTGACAGAATTGCCCAGAGCAAGCCACTTAAAGTTGGTCCATTAATCATCCAACTACAATCAGAGGCTATGGCTAACTTGGCCAAGAAGGTCACTAAAGAAGACTAGGCTGATAATGAGCTTTGGGCCCCTCTCCTTTACTTAATAGTATCCGACTTGAGGTTTTATTACCACAACTGCATTAATATTAGAAGTGAGAATCTCGGCTCCTTCTGGGAAGGCCCATTTGTAGTCATATATAGGTGAAGGGATGAACACTCTTTATAAATCTTTTGCTTCTTGAGTCACCGTCAACTGGGTCCATGACCAGTTCTTGCGGCGTTATTCACCTCCTAACACTATTGAAGGGGGTATATCTGACAATTACAATTCTGATGATGTAAAAAGGGTGTTCCAGATGAAGAAAGTAATAATATTGATAAAAAGACCCAGATCGATTATTAGTGGAACCCTTCAAATTGGGGTAAAACTTTATAAATACAACTCAAGCAAATAACATGAGTTTGGGCACTCAGATTTCACCTATTGTACGGCAGAATTAAAGGAGCCATTCTAAGGTCCCTCCCCGTCTTACAAAGAATTTAGTTCAACTTACACTGCGGAGACTGGCCCCTTATATAGGGTTGGAGGTACCTCGCAAGGTGCAAATTTTTTCCCAACAAATGATTGGATAAGATATATCAAAACCTCTCCTCGCGGATCTATCCTACCTGTCATCGCCCTCCATTGGCTGTTTTCTAAAAGTGAGGAAAGTTTCCCAAGCTCCGATAGGTTAAATTCCATTATTCCCTAATTCAAACTTTACTAAGCGATATGAACTTCAAGCCTCAACACTTTAAATACTAAGTATTGACTTATTAAGGGGTTCATATCTTTACCCCCACACAATTACTAAGAAATTTATAAAAAAACCACCTTTTTGAATATTTCAACTATTTCATTATTTTGAAGATAAGTGGTCAACTCACCCTCAAACATATTTATGCTAGTAGTAGAGAAACGTAATTTTCCTGCAATTAACTGTTGGAATTTAGGTTAAAAATGAACCAGCAAGCACAATAAAAGCCTAATTTCCAACAAGAAGTGAAATGGTTGCTGATATAAAGATACCCACTAATCTTAGATTTGATTTATAATTCTAACCCTAACTGTAGAAAATAACAAAGATGAGAAACAATAATAAACAGTTTATAGAAAAAAATAATACTTTGAAGTTAAACTACATAATTATTTATATAATATTATATGTATAATAACAGTCAAGCAATTGAATTTTTTTATTCTTCTCTTAATTGTCATGGCTACATAAAAACAAATTATCAATTAATTACCTTAATAAGCAACATATTATGCAAACAAGGTAAGTCTTTAATGTTTTGTTTATTGTGGGGAAGGCCAACCAGGGGATGTACTCTTCTGATAAAACATGAAGAGAATGAAACGTAGTAACAGGGGGGCACCCCAGAGAAGCACTGCTCCCTCCTGTTGCCAGTGGGAACGCCACTACAGGGAGAGGGGGAACGTTAAAAGGGGCCGGAGCCATGATTGAGCACGTGTGGAGGAAGGGGTCAGAGTTGATGAACCAAACTAGGAACCAGGAGGAGACCAACCGATGGCGACGCAGTGGGAGGTATCCAAACAACCACGCTTGAAAGTGGTCCACTAAGTGGGACCAGAACCGGTGGACAGCTTCTGGGAGGGTTGTGATGGAGCCTTCAATGGCATTCAAGACAATCATGTGGATGGTCCACATGGCGATTGCAACCACCAGAGCACGGAGGGAGGGTGGAAGAGGGGAGACCATAGATAAAGCAAACATATCCCTAGACAAACTGAAGGGATGCGTTTGATCCTGGCCCAGCAGACGTTGAACTTGCGCCATATCACTTTAGAGGTGGGGCACTTCTCCAGGCGGTGGAACAGCGTTCCATACTGGCCACACATGACACAGGATGAGTGTAAAGCGTTAGAGCGCTCAGCTGTACGATACACCCGCCTCAGGCAGCGCCACACATGGGAGCGGACTTGAGGCTGCAACAGAGGGTGGTGTGCGTATTTCCAAATAATATTCTGGGTCTCAAGGGAATAAGGGATGTCCATCATGTCCAGGTAGTCCACCCTGGATAGGACATGGGGCCTTGTGGGTATCAATCCGTCCAGAATTGGTAGCCTCTGAACCTCCTGTGTAAGTGAGGAGAGGGGCGCCCCCTCTGGGCAATGTGTCCACAAATATGAATTCTCCACTCAGCGCTCCGCATGGAGAGAATGATTTGTTTGAAGTGGGGTGCAGTTCCATGGGGACCTGCGGCAGAAAGGTGGGAATCCAGATATTTCATCAAAGAGTTAGGGTGTGATGGATTGGCAAGGCCAGGGCGCAGGAGAAGTTGGAGTGGGCCACGCGGGACCAGTGTTGGGATGGGAGTTTAGGGATGGTAACAGCCGCGATTCAGGTTCCCAGGATCTTTGCAGCATGGGCCTCAAAGTCGAGCAGGCCCATGCCACCACTATGGCGAGGGCCAAACATGACCTCAAGACGCACTGGCGGTGGGCGGCCTGACCAAAGCCACCCTTGAAGAAGTGCATACAGAGATTTGAAGAAACCTGGGGAGAAGGCGATGGCGTGGGCCCCAAACCAAACTTTAGAGAGGAACATAGAGCTGGATAGTACAACCCTGCCAGTAAGGGAAGTAGGGTGGGCTCTGAGGGAGGCGATGCGCTTCGTCACGTTGTCCAAAATATGGCTTTCTATCACTGCTGAGGCATACCCTCCTACCTCCAACCACACCCCTAAATGGCGGACTGGCCCAACGGTAGGGCGCGGCACAAAGGGGAGCACAAGTGGGGCGGTGTGGGATGGGCAGGGTAAGCAAGCGCGTGTGCTAGCAGATGGGTCAGGCTGGAAACAGGGCGCTGATGCCAAGAGGGTTCGATACCAACTAAGGAGGATGATTTTGGTTTTGGAGGCGTTTAGTGCAGCATTACTTACCCAGGAGTAAACCTGGATAAGAGCTTCAAGCGCGCGTGTATCATGATTGTTAGACACCCTGACCACACAATCATCAGCAAATGCCAACATCTTGACTGGGGCTTGGCCTTGCACATGGACCCCAGTAATGTGGGCATTTACATTCCGAAGAAGTGGGTCAAGGCTGAAGATATATAAGAGTGGGCTAAGGGGGCCCCCTTGGCGTAGGCCCTCTGAGGGCGGACTAAATCCGTGAGAAAGCCAGGGCCACGCACTGCCATTGTCACGGATTCTGTCATCAGCATCACCCAATTGATGAAACATAGGGTAGGCGGGATTGGTGGAGGCTGGACCTGAGTACTCCCAGTTTACTCTATCATAGGCCTTCTGCTGGTCTAAAATACAAGTGCCCCAGAGGCCGTGGATGACAGGCATTAACCACATAGTGCACGTTGTCCCAAATCGACCTTCTGGGTATGAAACCGAATTGTTCTGGGGAGATGGTAGCAGAGGCAACAAGTCCATGATTGTTAGCCATGATCTTAGTTAAAATTCTTGTATCCATGTTTGTTAGAGAAATGGGGCGCCAGTTGGCCAGGTCTAGCTTATCCCCCTTATTGAAGAGCGTATGGTGTAGGCCTCTTGCCCTCCTTGTAGGAGGCGCGTTTCCAAAATCTCTGGTTAAGGGAGGCAAGCAACAGTGGGGACAAATAATTGAAGTACTTCTTAAAGAACTCATAAGGAATGTCATCAGGGCTGGGGAATTTATTAATTTGGCGCACCGCGGATGGCGGACCAGAGTCCTTCCAGAGTAATCAAATTCATTAACTCTGGGAATTTGGAAATGGTGCGGATGTGAACACTATTGAGAAAATTCGCCATTTCAGCTGGTGGAATCAGTTCAGATCAGTACAACTCAGAGTAATACTTTTTATCTCAATCGCCACTTCAACCAGCTTATCCATGACAGAATTGTCTGGCCTTTGCACCTGTGTGCAGGGCAAGCTCTGGCGCAGGGTGAAGATTTTTCAAAAAATAAGCAGATCACATGTCACCCACTATATTGTGTTTATCCCTGTTTTGAACACAAACCCAATGTTTGTGTTGCCACTCAAGCGCGTTGAGGTGGGCAGCTGCTTCCACCCACTTGTGGCCCCAAGCTGGGCTGTAGCCCTTGGCTGATATGTTAGACTCCAGGTGGGCCAGCTCCACCAGGGCGCACGAGATGACTGCCAGGTGTAGCGTGAGCATCGGGGGGAGAGGTGGCGATCCTGGAAGACTGTGTCCGCTTTGAAGGCCAACCAAGTGGAAATAGGGTCAGAGCAAAATGGTGCAATAAACTCCTGTGCCAATGTCTCAGATTCCATCCATGTGGAAAATCTTGGCAATGCGAGTTCTGCCGGGCAAAGTTTGCACCATATTGGAGCCCAAGCCACTGGGTCGTGTAGGTAAAAGGTTATAGAGATCAGTCTGTGATTGGAGAAATAATTTTTGACGTGTGAAAATGGGAAATCTGGGTACAAAATTGCAACGGCGCGAGGATAAGGTTGATGCAGGACATGGACCTTAACTGGCCATTGTGGACGTGCAGGCGTGACATGTTTTTGAGCAGCAGAGCATGACGCGGCAGCATGTCAAACAACCCTAGGGTGGCCTTGAGGACGCGTAGTTCTACGTGACCCTGTGGTGGGAAAGATGAGGAAGGCCAGCGGTCGGTGGATGGGTTCAACCAACAGTTCATGTCGCCAACTACAAAAGGATTAGGGGTAAAAGAAGGGATTTGACTAATGAGAAAAATTCCTGACTCTCATGCACAGGTGGGGGCATAAATGTTGATGATAGTGTGCACCACGTCAGCCAACGAGAATTTGACAACAAGGACTCAGCCATTAAGGAAGGATTCAGATGATAAAAATTGGAAAAAGTTAATTTTGAACAAGCACCCCACAGTGCTTGGACCAGAAGGACAGGGAGGGGAGGAGCACGGATTTCCATGCATCCTAAGAACTGCGCGTACAGTGGGACTCCTGGATGGCCAGGATGTCCACAGGTAAATTATTTTGTAAAAAACTCAGTTTCCTAGCCCAGGATGGCGACGCCTTGAGTCCAGTGATGTTCAACATCCCTAAAGTAAAGGCTCCCTCCATTGCATCTTAGGTGCGAGGGGAAGGGCGCCCAGGCCCTTCAGCCATCTCATGATCTTCAAAGCACTTCTCAGAGCCTCAGGTGTGTGCAGCAACGTAGTTGGAAGAATGGGTAACTTTGGCAGTTAGGTTCCCTTTAGCTTTTACCTTTGCTTTTGGTTTCCTCGCTGAAGAATGAAATTTTTGCAGTGCGCTCAATTTTGGTGCACCAATGCTTGATTTAAAGATTTCTAAATAGGTTGGATACCAAGTTGGTTCCAATCGAGGCTTGGGCGCATATAGTTGGGTGAAATCAGATCACCCCATCAGAACTTCAGTTTGGGTGGCCCAATTGGCTTGGGCATCCCAGCCTGATTGGTTGAAAAATTCTGAGCTGCTTCTGCCATGAAAGTCTTAATGTCCTCTTGGCGTTGGGAGTGCAGGATAGAGGAGGTGACCTTGGACGCCTCCTTGGCTGCTGCCCTGCGGGCCTGTTTAGCCTTCTTCCGCTCTTGTGGGGATATAGGGTGCACTACTAAGTAGCAGCATTGTGCTCCCCATGGGAAAGCCTCCTTGGTGCTTGCGGTTGGTTCATAGTGCACCTCTCCGCTGGCCATGGCCGCTGAGGGGTGCACTTGGAATGTGATGCCCTCCTTGGTGGGGCATGCATGTGCCTTATGGCCAAAAGCATCACAATGGGTGCAGATGGGAGGTGCGCTGTCCACGGTAACCCATAAAAGGGTGGGTGGTATGCCCCTCAATATTGACAAAAGTGGAGTGCGGGATCCTGGTTAGATCCTTTGCTACCTCCTCAGTTGGGGTTGGGACTGTGATGGCTTTACCGGTGCACGGTGTGGTATAAGCGAAAACGTTGCATTTTGAAGGATTGTATTTCGCCATATATGGCGAGCCCGGCCTTCAGGTGTTGTTCTAGTATGGCGCATTTGACCATAGTGGGCAGAAAGTCGAAAGTAAGAAAAATTTGGTTGGTCTTTGTCCATCTGGTGCGTTTAGTTTCAATGACCTGCTGCCCATCGGGGAGGTCTATTACAAAGTGCACCATAGCAGCATCGTTTGCTGCCTCCTTGCTCTCAAAACCTAGATCCAGACAACCACGTGACATGGAATGAGGTGTGATGTACACCGCGTTCAGGAAATGAATGTGTACATCCCACAAAACTTCTCACATAGCGTCATTTGCTGAATATCCAGGAACACCTGTACTCCTTATTCCACCAACAAAAGTGGTTGAGAGTGTGGCGTATTGATGTACTAGTTGCATCGCACCTGCCAAGCTAAAATTTCTGGGTAAATGGTAACCGCCAGTTTTTTGTTTTTGTCTAATCCTCCAGATTCAGCCGGGCATTTGTGAACTGTGGAAGTCATGGGGCCACCACCTGTGCCCTTTACCTTACTTGCCCAACTGTCTTCTGAAATGGGCGCAAACTAATCTCCTTGTTGAGATTATCAAACTAAAGTCAGACTTGAATCAAATTTGTTGCAATAGTGATTGCCAAGAGATAAAAGTTTGCAAGCTGCATTTGTAAGTCTTTAATGATATAGTATTATTTGTAAAAACATAAAGCATCATGCCAATTTTATGTTAGCACTTTGCAATATATTAGAAAGCATGGTTAGATGGCTTCTCCAAGTATCCGAAGAATTAGAAAATATTTCTAAAAGATAATTATATTTTAGTTAAAATTGATAATAGAAGAAAGATATGATGTACATAATTTTAATGTACCAATTATATTACCCTACTAAGTTCTTTTTTATGAGGGCGAAGCTTTGCCCTAATTTATGTGGAAAATTATAACCCATATATATAACTTGTGACAATTTTATGCATTCTTCTAGTTATAGACCCTTTAAGGTTCAAAAATAAGCACAACCAATACTTTTGAAACCTAAAGCTCTCTTTCCGCTCAGCATAACTTTCTGAGCAAATTACACAAATCATAAAAAGTAAATTTCAATCGCCTGTTGTAGTTTTGCTCCAATGTCCTCAGATTCTCTGTTGGCTTCTCCAGTGTGGGACAGCAGCGAAACTCCCCCCACCATTTTCTGTCCAGCAGGAAAGTGTACTCAGACTGGCTCACCCAGTCATTACAAACCCATGGGACGATTTGTTCCTCCCAAGGATCTTGACGACCACCTCACTCGTACTAAAGGGTACCTTGCTGCCCCCTAGTGCTTCCCCAGAGCAACATGCACTATGGCCCAAGGGTCGAATATGGGAAACTCTTCCCATACCATGACCAAGCCATCATCAAAATGGCACAGGCTGTGGTGACACCCGCCAGATTCATAGATTTCTGTCCCTATAAGGGGTATTTTGACCTCAGCTTCACCTGCAAAGCTGATGCTGCCACTGCAGCAACTGTGCCCCTGGATTCCAGGGTACACCCCTTCCCACAACTTGGACATGGCTCCCAGCAGACACCACTTTCGTGGTCCAGTTTGCTAGCTTGCCCACCCACCTCCCCCTGCAGTGCTCCACCAGGAGCTGATGGACAGTTTGGCAGTCTATGGCACCAACCCCATCTTACAATTTGTGGTCCCAAATGGGCCACACAACTCGCTGGGCCTCAGGTGTATGCCACATTCAGCCCCAAATCAAACAAATTGCTGTGTTGATTCCCCCTTAGGCCATTATTCATTCATCCCCCAACCATCCATTTTGGGCCCATGTTGAGGGTGAGCGGAGGATTTTTCATCCTGTTTTGAGTTGAACCACTCAAAATGCAAGTGCCCCTCCTTATCCAATTCTGACAGTTCAGATTTCTCATCCGCCAACCTCCAATCCACTTCCCACCCTGCACAAATTCTGGAATGGGGTACAATCCTACCTCCCCCACCCCAGAGCCAATGCTGCAGCTGCACCTGCAACCACCAATCAGCCTCCTCCTCGCCCCAGTGCCAAACATGATTGTTCAAATTAACTTCAGGATTGAACCCCAGTTCAATCCCATTCAACATCTAACAAAATTAACCAAACCTAAACTGTACACCAAATACCCAAATCAATTCAACCAGAACCCATGGGAGTTATTGTCTGAAATCGACAAATCAGGTAAGATAATAAAGAACCATCCCTGCAAATTGATCGGTTTGTTAATGCAGAATGGGATGCCAAATACCCCCCTCGTCTATATACCCCACAGCCAAACGCTGAATCATTTTGCAGTGACCATCAGCTTGCAGTCAAAGCATCTGCAACACCAGATTGTCGTCCCCTATGCAAAGCTGTCACCAAATCAGTGGCTTTGCTCACAGGAGGTATTCTCCCTCCTGTGATCCCCTCAACTATCACTCCAAAAAGTAAAACTATGATGAATCAGTTACGCAAAAATGTAAACGAAGCTATCCAGAATGTGGCAACAGTAGCACGAAATCTGAATGCTAAAATTACCCAAACCAATATCACCACATTTGTTAAACTCCTTGATGCCCGCATTAAAGATGAAATAGCTTTAGCCAAATATATCAGTTCCATTTTCCTATCTGGCAATTTCCATGAAATACCATAATTAGCAATATTGAAACACATGTCGCTGATGCCCTGACGCCCTAACTGTCTGCCTTGACATGTACCCTAATCTGGGAGGAGGAAACTGTTGCCAAAGATGAGCCCCCCAATCCCCCTCCCCTTCCACCATGTTGGGATGAGCGCTTTCCGCTACCCACCTGGTTGGTTGTGTTTTCTCAAAGCGTTTCACTCAATCCGCTCATTTGTGAGTTTTGTCTGAACTACTTAGTTACGTTAATTTTAGTTTTAATTTTTAGTTTCAGTAATTCCATCCCCTGGTCGTCTTACCTCAAATAAATAAATACTATTGAAACCTCATTCATCTGGAAGCTTTCTTTAAGAGGATTTATCAACTGCTTTACTTAGTTGTATTTTAGTTTTTATAAAGCAAGGCACAAGTTAACTACTTTAGTTACCTTACAAACAAATAAGATGAAATTTAAGAGCTTCAGATAACCTTTTTTGTATAAAATAAACATATGCTTCATTATGCAGAACATAATCAAAATCATTACCTTTGTCTAACCGAGGTAAGCCAACCAGGAGATGGACATTACTAAACTAAAAACTTAAACTAAGAATAATATTACTAAATCTCTTTCTGCTAAGCATCACTTTTTGAAAATCAATTCAGCCTGAAATTTAGCTCCACTAAAGAGATTTACGAAAACTATTAGCAAACATGGCGGGAAACCCCGCAAAAGAACCCGCAGGCTATGCCAAACGAGCCAGCACCACCCCAAACGAAGCAACCCTCGGTTACCCACCTCAAGGTCAACCAGAATCATCCGCTCTCAAACAGCAGCCATGAAAGCAGGCACCACCCCCCAACCTGGAGCTACTCCAACTAGCGCCAGTTCACCTGATCGCACTTCTGCAACCTGCACGCCTAACAGCTCTGTGTGCGCTGCCTCCCACCAACCCGCTGGGCCCCCTCCAACCAAGGAGGCCATCACCCACACTGTTTTAATGGCGTCTGCTCAGTTGAATGCAACTCAGCCCATCCAGACATTCACCTCCCCCATTGTGTCAGCTAATTCAGCCCTATCTATTATTGCTGACGCCGTGTTTCTGGCTCCCTCCATGATGGGTGATACCAGCTACCTGGCCCCAAATCCTCAGATTTAAGGTTGGATTAGCCGCACATTCTGGTTCACTAAGCACCAAATTAGGACAATCTACTCTTCCCAATGAGGATTCAGATGGTTCGGATTTTGGAAAGCACCAGTTCCAATCTCACCCGTCCCATTTAAGCCCCGTAATTGGCACTTCTCAAGTCGGCATTTTATCTCAATATGCTGAAAACGACCAATTCACCAATCAGCCAATGAGTTTTGCCCACGAAATCACAGTAAATACTCGGGCTGAATTTACCCAAATAGATTGGATGGTGATGAAACATCGCCCTCCTCCCAATTGGCTGGAGTTAATTCCAATCTGGATGAAACTCCCCAATTTAGCGAGGCCCAACAATCACCTGGCCCCCAAACCCTCGGATGTAAGGTTGGATTAGCTGCACATTCTGGTTCACTAAGCACCAAATTGGGACAATCTACTCTTCCCAATGGGGATTTAAATGGTTCAGATTTTGAAACTTCACACCAGTTCCAATCTCACCCGTCCCATTTAAACCCCATAATCGGCACTTCTAAAGTCGGCACTTTATCTCCATATGCTGAAAATGACCAATTCACCAATCAGCCAGTGAGTTTTGCCCACGAAATCACAGCAAATACTCGGGCTAAATTTACCCAAATAGATTGGGATGGTGATGAAACATTTCCCTCCTCCCAACTGGCTGGAGTTAATCTCAATCTGGATGGGCCTCCCCAATTTAGCGAGGCCCAACAAACCGCCCCTCAATTTAATATGACGCCAGCAACTGCTGTAACATTCCAGAAACAAGGGAACTCCGCAAACTTGTCCAAACCACCAGCTCACACTCAACCTGCAATTGCAGCCCAAAGCAAACACAAACGTACCAAAGGAGCCACTGGGGCGTGGCAAAAACCTCTGGCACCAACGCTACCCAAAGCTGATCCCCGTGAAGTGGCGTTTATTGCTGATGTTAAGATAAATGGGCCGAAACTAGAGCGCAAAAAGCTCTACCTCGCTCATCCCTCTCCCACGCAATTCGCCTTTATTATGGGCATAACCCTGTTGAATTCTATACAGAGGGTTACTTCTCATACTTTGCAACGATTGCGGAGACATTCCCAATTAACACCACCATCCATGAATCAGTGGAGGGCCACTACATCGATGTGGGCTTCACTGAAGCTGCCCTTGCTGACCATGCTGCCACCCTCCAGGTCATTATTCCACGCGGATCTCTTCGCATCTCCCACACACACTCTCACCTGGAGAAAATTTCATCGGTTACTTTTTCCAACCTACCAACGACTGTTGATCCTGAGTCTCTTAAACTGGCGCTCCATCGTGGTTTAATGGAGTTTGGGTCTGTTCTTTCAGTGGACTTTAGCGTCCCCTCTTATTATGCTCCCACTCAAAGAGCTCGCACTGCTAGGGCGTCTTTCATCCCCTCCCCCACTGTATCCCGCAACATTGAGGGTATTCCTCGTGTGGCGGTAGTTGGGCCATGCCCTGAGATCTTTTTGTCGACCCTGATCAGGCGCGCCCCCGGTGTTCATGGTGTAACGCCCTTGGACACTTGTATAGTGGCTGCACAGCTCGAAAACAAGCCCTCTTAACCACCACCCAGGGGCCTAAACCAGGCCAAAAACGATCCCACGTGGCCGCAGCAGCAATCCCACAACCCACACAAAGGGTTCCCGTTCAAGACCTGTCCCCTGAGGCCTTACGCCTAGCAGTTGAAACAGCTAACCCCACTATTGGTATGGGATACCTTCGCGCTCATGCCCCCCTTCCAATGGGCACCCCCTCCAATCTCCCAGAGTCAACTCCCTCTCTCACCAAGCGCAAGGCATCTCCCACAGGGTGCCCCTCGTCAGCCACCCCACTCAAGGCTCCGCGGCACCCCCACCAACCTCCACCAGCGATTTATCGCATCAACCCTCAGCTCTCAATGGAGCTATGCCCACCAGCATGGACTGGCAACCCGCGACCTGCGGTAGAAGTGCCACCTCAAAGAGTCCTACACCAACATACAGTCCATTTCGCGCGGCTCCTTTGCAGTGTTGGAGTAAGTGAATATGGACTCAGACTCATCAAATGGGGACACCGCGGAGGTCACCATTGAGCACCCTCAGGTCCTTCCCCTGCAACGGAGCGGGGGCAGCATCCTAGGCTGGCTTACTGGGTCCTCCGCCCCCCCACCCTCTCCTTCCCCTCAGAACCCTCGACGCTCCTCACGGATTGCAGCTAATAGTCAAGCTAAAGGACTCAAAACTAGCCGCCTCACAGCAGCAGGTTTAAGCGCTGGCAACCCCCCATGACATGGAGGGGAAAAGCTATGAGTCCCCACGGCAGCACCCTGGCCCTGCAATCCATCAATGCAAATGGGTTGCGGGACTTTAAGCAGAGAGCCCGCCTCCTCCGCAACTTCAGGTCAGCACAAATTGACATCGCTGCTGTCCAGGAGCCCCATATCCTCCCCCACGAACAATCTGCATGGAATGAACAGTTTGGAGACAACTCCTTTTGGACAAACCATGCCGCCCTTATTGTTTTGAATCCCCGGGTTAAAACCCATTCTTTTTCACAATATCTAGGTGGCCGCCTCATACTGGCCAAACTCACCACTCCTGACTTCTCCTTCTTCGCTGCAAGCATCTACCTGCCTAATGTAGATCAGGAGCAAAACCGGCTCTTGGAAGAGCTCGTCCAACTCAAGCTCCTACGGAATACAGTCCTCTTGGGAGATTTCAACACAACCATAGGTAGCGTCCATGACTCTTACCCCCTGCAGCAAAGGAACGCCCTGGATCAAGTCGCCTCCAGGATTTCCTTCGCCTGAGTGGCTTTATGGTTGCGCTTCCGCCCTCCGCGTCTGGCCTAGGTTGCATGACTAGGATCCAGTATGTTGGAGGATCTTTCCAGTCAGCGTCACGCATAGATATGGCACTGATTGGCCCCCTGCTAATTTGGCCGCGTCTCCTCTCCCATCTCTCATGACAACCATCTGAGTGATCACAGGTCACTTACCGTTGTCCTCACCACCACACTTAGACCGTCGCATAGGTTCTGGCCTAAGGTTGCCCCAGCTCTTCTCAACAAATCCTTCACTAAGGAGAAGCTGTCTATGACCATCCGGGAGACTCTCACCTCCCCCCACCCCACCTGCTTGACCACAATGCTAGATGGGCGGTGACCAAGGAGGGCATCACCCGCGTTGCTTACAACTGTGCCAAAGCCCAGATGACTGCAGCTCGCGCCAGAGTCAAAAGGGCGGAAGCCAGAATCAGACATCTAGAGCGAAACTGCCAGCCTTCGCCCTCTCCCAGATGGTTGGAAGACTGGGAAGCGGCGCAGGAAGCACTCCGCTTGGAGCTCACACTGCAGGAAGAACGGGCAGCAAGATTTACAACATCTCATTACTATGCTCAATGGGAACGCCCCACCCGCTTCTTCTTTCAGAAACAGAAAGCCCGGTCAACAGCGCAGGATACTACTGCACTGAAGATTGGCACTACAACCACTTCAGATAAGGAGGAAATCACGCAGGAACTACACCGCTTCTACTCCAGCCTCTTCCATTCCACCCAGGTGGACCCATCGGACATCCAAGACTTCCTGTGGCGGGCTCCAGAGCCGCCCATTGACCCACGGGCTGATGAGGCTCTACTGGCGCCTATTTCCATCCAGGAGGTGATGGAAACCCTTCTGAAATCCCCACGGCTTAAAGCCCCAGGCCCAGACGGAATACCCTTTGAGGTGTACCTTCTGGAACCTGCAGTGATAGCCAGAACCCTCCGCGACATTTTCGCTGCACTCTTGGTGAATGGCGAGGTCCTCTCCGACTCCAGAGGCTCAATCACGACCCTCATTCACAAGAAGTCAGACCGTGAGAACCTGGAGAACTGGCGCCCCATAGCGTTGATCAACACAGACCACAAGCTCTTCACGAAGCTTCTGGCCAACCGCATCACCTAATGGGTGTCACCTCGCCTCTCCCCATCCCAGCACGGTTTTATTCCGGGGAGGTCGTTATGGGACAACTATAATGACCTTCACGTGACTTTGACTGCTAACTCTCGTAAGGAGAATGGCTTTGTGGCTCTCCTGGATATGAAGAAAGCATATGATCAGGTAGCCTGGAAGTATATTGATGCTTCCCTGGCCCGCTTCCATCTCCCACCCGCAGCTAGGCGCTGGATATCAGCGCTCTATGACCAGCTCCACACCAGAGTCCTGGCGCCAATGGGTTTTACAGTGGCAGTACCAGTTGGACAAGGTCTCCGGCAAGGGGACCCCTGAGCCCTATCCTTTATAACATCACCCTTGACCCCCTCTTGGCCTCCTTACAGGACAAGCTAACAGGGATTCTGGTCCCAGGTAAAGCCCCCACACGCACCATGGCATTTGCAGATGACACTGCCATTGCATTTGGCTGCCTTGGGGATGTTGCCCTCGCTGCTGTGACCATTGAGAGGTACATTAAGGCGTCCAACGCCATGCTCAACACTTTAAGACAACAGTTGTACAGGTCGGCTCCCCCATCTTCCCTCCACCATTTGGTATTGAACCTGTGCGCGGTACCTTCCGTCACCTGGGCGTTCTCACCAACCAACAAGGAGTTGCGCTAAAAGACAATGAGGACTTGCTCCTTGCAGCAGTTAACTCCAGGATTGCCAGCTGGAACCGGCGGCACATCACCCCCCAGGGTCGAGCTCTGATGGCCAATGTGTTCCTCCTCTCCAAAGTCTGGTTCCTAGCGCACGTCTGCCCATTCACAGATGCCTTTTATAAGCGGCTCAATGTACTCCTCCGCTGTTGGATCTGGGGCTCAAACCATCCACCAATGGCCCTCTCAACCATTTCCCGACCCTGCAATGAAGGGGGCCTAGGGCTTCCGGACACGCGATTCCACGCCACCACAATCTTCCTGAAGTTCCTATGGCCGATTGTCTGCTGGGACGCGACCCCCATGCCCCAATGGGCGCCCGCCCTCCGCCAGTCAGTGTCAGCAGCTCTGGGTCTTCCTAGAGCATCTCTGACCTCATTAGGAGAGTGGGTTACAAACCACCCAGGCCAACGCCTAAAACTATCCTCATCCCCCTACTGGAACCAGGCTCTCCTTGCCCTGAAACGAGTAGGCGCGCGGATCCACCATGCCTTTCCATACAGAAGGGAAGGCCCTGGCCTCAGCCCCGTCGCCATGCAATTGTGCACAATGGACAAGTTGTCACAACTCGCCTCAACCCCCAAGATCGTCCTCCCATCCGCCCAAGACTCCTTGAGCTCCTCCCTCCCTCCGTGAGATTTGACCTTAAGGAATTGTGGAAGGACGTCTATCACCCCATTCTGTCAGCAAAGGTGTCCAACACCTTATGGAGGGTGCTCCACTGTTCATACAGGACAGGGGACTGGACTGGCCCTACCTTCCAGCACCGAAGCTGCCCCCGCTGTGTGGAGCCTATTGACTCCCACCTCCATCTTTTTTCACCTGTCCAGGTGTCGCCGCATTTTGGCCAAAGGCTCGCGCGCTCCTGCATGCTCAGCCCTGGTCTGGACACCCTGTGCAAGACCTCATGTTTGAGCAGACATTGCCTGGTTGCCACCGACCCCTCCGTGTCCTCGCCTATGCCACAGCCATCTGGACCATCCATAACTCCTTCCTACGTGCTGCCTTTGACCAGCAGGTGTGGACCCTTCCACACATGATCACCCACTTTCAGGTACACTTTGAGATGGCCCTGAAGGTCTGCACTTAGTCGCCAACCCTCCCCCGCTCAGTTGTCACTGCAGCACGGCTCTGGCGCGCAAACCCCCTCCCTTTCTCGATGCCTCCTCCCTCCCCTTCCCTCGCCTCAGGCTCTTAGGAGCCCAGGCGTAATTCAATAAACATCGATGAATCCCCCCTTGGGTTGGGACCATCTAGTACTAAAAAAAAACTAAGAATAATGCTACTAATTGATTCAAACAAAACGCCCAAAATGAACGGACTGAGTGAAACACACCAAACAAAACAACCAACCAGGTGGGCAGCGGAAACCGCTTATTCCTCCATGGCAGAAGGGGAGGGGGATCAGGGTGCTCATCTTCAGCAACAGCTATCTCTTCCCAGAGTAGGGTGCATGTCAAGGCAGATAGCAAGGGCATCGGAGAATTGGCGGTATGTGGTTTGATGTCTCTTATGATTGGTACTTCTGAGTAATTGCCAACCATAAAAATGGCAGTTATATAATCGGCTAAAGCTTTTTTGGCTTTAATGAAAGCGTCTGATAATTTAATGAACGTTTCCATGTTGGTTTGGGTGATCTTAGCTTTTGGATTTTGTGCTACAGTTACCCCATTCTGGACAGCTTCAGTGATATTTTTGTGAAGTTGTTTTCCATTAATCTTACTTTTTGGAGTAAATTTTTTGGGGATAAAAGGATGTGAAATTCCTCCTGTAAGCGCTGCAGCTGATTTAGCGGTGGCTTGCGGAGGGTATGGAAATCTGGTGTGGCGGCTGCTTCTATTGCAAGCTGGTAATCACTGTGTAAATTCTCAGCGTTTTGCTTTGGGACATATAAACGAGGGGTGAATTCTGCATCCCATTTTTGCATTGTAGAGCCTGTCAACTTGCAGCAATGGTTCTTGGATGATATTACCTAATTCATCAATTTCATCCAAAAACTCCCATGGTTTCTAGCAAAATTGAAGAGGGGAATCTGCATATGGTTGATGATTGGTTGATTTATTAGATGTTGCATGGGATTGAACTGGGGTCCAATCCTACATTTGATTGAAAGATTCATGCATGGCATTGGGGCATGGTGGAGGCTGATTGGTGGCTGCAGTTGCAGCAACAGGCTTTTGGGGAGGGGGAGGTAGGATTTTACCCCATGCCAGGATTGGCGCAGGGTGGGTGGCAGAATAGTGGCCGTTGGACAAACTATCAGCGCCATTTGAAGCTGCTAAATATGGGCATTTTCATTTTGAGTGGTCTAACTCGAAATAAGATGAACAAATCATCCATCCGCCCTAGACGTGGGCCCAGAATGGATGGTTGGGGGAAGATGTGATAGCAGCGTGAGGTGAAATTGATGGGGCAATTTTGTTGATTTCAGGGTTGATCATGGCATATGCCTGAGGCCCAGCGAGGCGTGTGGCCCCATTTGGGACCACAAATAAAAGATAGAGTTGGAGGTATAGGCTGCAAAACCTTCCATCAGCTCCTAGTGGAGCACCTCAGGGGGAAGTTGGGTAGGCAAACCAGCAAACTGAACCACCAAGATGGTGTCCTCTGGGAGCCAGGCGCAAGTTGTTGGGAGAGGTGTATCCTGGAAGACCAGAGGCACCATTGCCGCAGTGGCAGCATCAGCTTCACAAATGAAGCCAAGATCAAAATACCCCTTATAGGGGTGGAAGTCAATAAAACAGGCTAGTGTCATAACTGGCTAAGCTATTTCAATAATTTCTTGGTCATTGTACGGGAAAAGTTTCCCATATTGGACCCTAAGGCTGAAACGCATGTTGCTCTGAGGGAGCACCAGGGGGCAGCGGGGCACCGCTTGGTATCACAAGAGGTGGGTGTCAAGGACCTTGGGATGAACAAATCACCTCATGGGTTTAGAATGATTGGGTGAGCCAGTCCAAGTGCGTTTTCCTATCAGATGGAAAATGGCAGGTGGAGTTTCGCCGCTGTCCCACACTGTGGCAGCCAGCGGGGAATCTGATGACATTGGAGCAAAACTACAGCGAGCAATTAGGTTTTACTTTTTATTAACTGTAAAAATTGCTTAGAAAGTTACTTCAAGTGGAAAGAAAGTAAAACAATTTAAATTATTGTTTTTATCTTAATACTACGTCAAGGAAGATACAAAATTAAACTATTACATCATTTTACTAACATATGATGACTGATGTTACCAATCAGGATTCTGTAGCAATATAATTATACTTAAAGAGTAAAAAATTATTTAGTCAATTTTATGGATTCATAAAAGCCCACCTTTTGCAGGTCATTAAAATTAACCCTTTAGAGTTACTATTTTTAAGAAATCATGTATGCATATCTTTCTCCATACACAACGTTACTGTTAGGATCCCAGCGTGCAAATGAAAGACCTGGCTTCCGGATTTTGCTAGAACCCAAAAAGAGTTGTCACAGTCCACAAGGCACCGTTGGTCACATTGGTCTGGGAATAGGAGCGTTGTAGGGGGTGTAAAGGCTCCATCCCAGGGAATTGTTTTCCATATGCCATCTAAAGTATTCGTTAAGAAAAAGTAGAGTTTTTACATAAAAATTCTACTGAACTGCTAAGGTAAACTAGATCAAAGATTTATTAATACCCTATTATTAGCAGTGTGTTGGGGCCTATGTTGTATGGGGATCTGCTAATCTAAATTATAATAATATGGTTGTAATTTTTTACTTTTGAACACAGAAATTCAGTTTCATATGCCAATTTTACCTTGAGAGTATTATCTAACGCTCTATGCTATTCTAAGGTCGTTTTCCCAAATCTTAGATGTCCAAATTCTCATATTTGATTTTGGAAGAGATTGTCAGATTTACTCCTTGTTTTGTACCTTTTTTTAGTCAACTTTGTGCCTGAATTTGACTTTTTAGATAAGTTTTTTCTACTCAGGTAAATTTTTGGGTAAACCCCCTGTTGAGGAAGGTAATAATTGAATACAATAACAAGCTTCTTGAATTTTCTTTAAAGTCTGAAATCAGTTTTTGTAAATTTATAAATAAAACCCTGCAGAATTTTTGAAATTTGGATGGATTTGGCAGGGGGTAAATGGGGAAGGGTGTGTGACAAGTAGTGAGGGGCAGCGGCTACCCATCTTTCACCCAGGGTATGCTATAAGTCAGAGATCTGAGTGAGGGGCAGGGCTTTGGTGGATAACCATTTTTTTTCCTAAAGGGATGCACACCTCTTCCCAACTTGATGGCTGGCACCGTAGCCTTACACTATCCTTTATTTACAAGTTGAGCTCAATCCCCTCAGGGGCTTTACCAAGTTCATAGTTCTTGTGAGGAGCGAGAAGTTTGATGACAGCTAAGGTGGCAGCTTTAGATGGTATATCGTGGCATTAGGATTCTTCTTGTGAAACTCCTCCAGTAGTTTTGTTAGTTAGTACAAATCTTGGATGGGACCCAGGTGTTTTCATATGCTGGATATCCTTTCCATGACACCAAGTAGTGCACTTGACGTCTAACCCGTTTTGCATCCAAGATCTTTACTACCCAAAATTTGGGAGCTCCATCTACCATGATAGGCTCAATCTCCATTTGTCCCTTCCCATTAAAAAGAGATAGCGAGAAATTGTGAAACAAGGCGTGAACTTTCCAATGAGGTGGCAGTTCCATGTGTAAAGATCCATTATTTAATCCTTGGTAATATGGAATGGTTTTGTTATTTAAATTGGATGGTATCCTTAGGATCCTTTATGTTAGTTGCACAGGTCGAACCCACTGAGCAACAGACAGATGATGTGGGGATTGTCAGTCCTTTGGACACACTTGGAAATATACTTAAAAATAGGAGCAATTGCCTCAATTGACTCTTTATTTATTTGTTTAAATACTGCTTTCTTTTGCTGTCCCGTTTCTTCTCTACTATTAACAACCTAACATTTCTCAATTGCCCAGCTCACTATATATATAGAGTTCAGGCGATACTGTTCTCATGGCTTGGGCTATTCTATTCCGCCAATTCTCCTCGAATTTGGCTTACTATTCTCTAATCCTCTGTTGCCCTAAGTGTAGGCAATTTACTTCATATTCGTCAAATGTCAACATCGCCTTATCACCTTATCTAGAGGCGATCCAATAAAACCCGTTATATCCAATAAACCTGTTATATCCCAATATTGCCTTGTCCCGAGGCACTCAAATAATTGTAACTGATATCATTTTTGGTGGACTCCGCCCTAGATGTCCTGCAATTATTGTCCGGTCATATCAGAATTGAAACATTACCCCTCCCTGACTGGATAATAAGATCCTATTGTTTGTAGGGTTGGAGGAACTTTGCGTGTAATCAGTTAATGATCTGACCACCTGCAGGATCCTTGAAGGTATATGCATCAACTCCAGTTTTCTCAATTACTTTAAACGGACCAATACAAATACTAGCCAGCTTGTGTTTCCATCTGAATCCATGTTGATTATGGAAGAGAACCATATCGCCTTCTTTAAATGGTGCCAGCCTGTTACAATGTGCCTGATCAGCAGCCTGATTTCTGATATTCTTGGATAAGCTGAAGGAATATGCTTCAGTTTGCAGTTTGATCAGAATGTTCGCGAGGTTAGTCAAATATTGGTTGGGTTCCAGTCCACCGGTGTCTTCTACACATGAATAAAGTAAAGCCAGAAGAGCTGGGTGTCATCCATATAGTAGTTGGAAGGGACTCTTCCACATGGAGGAATGGTAACTAATGTTAAAGGCAAACATGGTAGTGGAAAGTAGAGAGCTCCAATTGGAAGGTCAATCCGTTACTAATTTTCATAGTATGTTCACCAGAGTTCCATTCACCTGTTTGACCATTCCATTAGATTCAGGGTGATATGGGGTCATCAGAACCCCGAAGATTCCCATAAGCTTATTCAGTTTGGGTAGGATGTGCGAGGTGGAGTTGGTTCCATTATCAGTGAGAATAAACTGATGGCAGCCATGTCACTGAATAATGCATTCCATCATGAACATGGCCATAGTAACCACCCCCAAGTCTTGTATCGCCCTTGCTTCAACCCACCTGGTCAAGTGGTTGATAGCCATAATAATGTACTTACACCAGTTAGCTCATGTTGACAAGGGCCCAAAACATCAAGGGAAACCGTGTGCCAGGCGAAATGTAATTTTACTAACTGATATGATGTTGTATGGCGAAATGGCTTCTCCATTTGGCACTGATGGCAACAGGAAATACTTTTGAGCACATCGAAACCCATACTTTCCCAATAATATTGTGGGCATAACAACTTCATAGTCTTATGCACTACACCATGCTTGACTGCTTTGTGCGCGCTCATAATGATTCCCAGTTGTGCTGAGGGGCATGGAAAATTCACCATAGAATTGCCAATCCACATGTACAGTTCCCCATTCCGTTGGAAGGTATTCATTCACATCTCATTTAACACTTTTATCACTTAAGGCAGTTCATCATCATATTTTCCACTGAGCATCTTATCATACATCACGTTGCTGCGGTCCTCTGTCACCGCAATAGTCAGTAATTGAGATAAACAGTTAGCATTCTGATGCTTTACTCCTAGATGATTGAGAATCTTGAAATCATAAGCCTGTAACTTAAGAGCTCATTGTAGGATCTACCAACGGATGCCACAAATAATTTGTTTAAAGTGAGAATTTTACTTTATAATAAAAGTAATAAATAGCGCTTTGTTAAAGTTTTATGAGTTTTTTATTATTTAAGCAGGGCAAACCCAAGAAAGGTCCTTTTCTCAATACTAGTATTTTCTATTTAAACTAGTTCAAATTTTGAGACCATTAGTATTTGAGGTAAAAGAATATAAAGCTGAGTTATCTAAATTAGGAAATAAGGTTTTCAGCCTATCAGATTGAAGATAAAATTTTTGAGGCAAAACCAACCCATGTGGTAATGATTTGATAAATATATCCAATCACCAGCAAGTAAAATCTTCTTACCTCAGTGGTGGTCAGACTAGGGTGGTAATAATTGGTTAATTCACACCCTATCATCATTGAGTAAAATCTTTGCACCCTTGGAGGTGGTCAGATTTGTGTGGTAATGATTTGTTAATTTTTACCCTATCAGCATCAAGTAAAATCTTCTCACCTTGGCGGTGGTCAGACTCATATGGTAATGATGGTTAATTTGCACCCAATCATTGATGGGTAAAATCTTCTCACCTCAGGAGGGTTCAGATCTGAGTGGTAATGATTTGTTAATTTGCACCCAATCATCAATTGGTAAAATCTTCTCACCTCACGGAGGTTCAGATCTGTGCGATATTGAACTCCCTAAATTTGGCTGAGAAGTCAGAGTAATCCTATTATTAGTATTTATATTTTTAAGCTGATTTTTGTGATAAACCATATATTTTTCCAATAGCTAGGATTCCACCAAGAATCTGCCAAGGTCTTTTCGCCATGGGTACTCATATCATTGATATCCATTGTATTATTTGATGATTGGCCAGAAGATGGGCCAATCATGGTAGCAGGATTAGGAGCACTAATACCTCCAACATTCTTTTTCTTAAATCAAGAAGGAGAATGTCCAACATTGCCCCCCTTAAGAATATTGGGAGGGGTGTTGAAATCATAGTAGTATAACACCTTATCAGCCACTTGAAATGTAGGAAGGGGGTGCGGAGCTTATTGGCAGCCTGCCCTTCTTTAGTCACTGTTTTTGTGAGGTTAGCATACATGAAAGAGTATTCCTTCTTTCAGGGTTCTGTATTGGCTAGAACTAAGGGGACTTCATAATTGAGCAATGACAAGAACCCTTACTTCATATTGATAATGCTGTCATATTCAATCATGAACTGAGTACCTATAAGCATATCTTAATCATTAATCTCCAAAGCCACTGCGGGGGATGATAGAATAGGCTTCCCAATATGAATGGGAAGGGACGAGTAAGCACCCAGTGCAAAGGGTGTTGTTAAGACCAGCGGTTCCAAAGTCTTGGTTGTACTCCAAGTCAGGTGCAAGTTTGATTTTTTTTCATCAACTTGGAGGAGATTACATTCACTGGGGAGCCTGTGTCTAAGATAGCTATCACCTGAACTTTTTGGATAACCACTTTGACCTTTGTGAGTATCCCCCCAAAAGTGGGCGATAGTGCTAAGACCTCCTTGAGATGGAAATTGGAGGTTAATCTACACGTGGTCTCGGGGTAATTTTTCTGGATGGATTGCATGGTATGGCCATGCTGGATAGGGCGAATAAGGTGAGACAACACCTCATCTGCATAACTGGCGGTATCAATAATGATTGGCTCCCCTAGAACTTGGCTGAGATACATCTCTTCAAGTATGGTGGCTTCATCCACTCCTCCAGAATTCAAGCGATTGGGGACTTCCACTTCAGCAGGTACTCCTACAACGTAATAGCCAACTTCATCCATACCCCCTCAGAATCATCCCCGGGGATATTGATAACACGAGGTAATGGCATAAGTTGGTTAAATTAGTCAGGCACATGAAATTTGTCAGCAATAGGTGTGCCTTTCCCTATGCTGACATTTCTTTTCCCTGCTCCTGTTCCTTGGCGTCAGCTTTCTTTTTCCAGCACACAGCCTTTTGTGTCCAAACTTGTTGCAGTATTCGTACCAAGGGCGTTCAGTTATTTTACTTTGGGGTTTTACTCTTCAGGACCCATTATCTGAAGGGGCTCCTTCTTGTCTTCAATAGCTAGGGCTCAAGGCTTAGGCTTTGGATCCTCAATGGTTAAAACGTGAGGACGAGATACTGCTCCATGTGGAACTTCAGGCTTATGGAAATCAGCAACATCTATTAATGCTTCCTTGATGTCTTGAACGGTATGGAAATATCGTTTAACTGAGGTAATGTGCATCACTAATGGAGGGTGATAAGCCACTCCAGTCAAAACAGCGGCTACAGCGTCATCCAAAGTTAACTTTTTGAGGTTAACAACGTCTGTGCTTCCATATAGAATCATTCCACAAAGGCGACCACTGACTCTCCTTTTCGGATACTCATACGCATAAAAGCTTGCTTTTTCATGCTTAAAGCCTGTTTTGAACCAAACTTGTTTATGAGAGCCTTTTTAGCTTCAGTCCAGGTGCTAAGAGCATCCATATGTGGGACCATCACCTCCTGTGCCATGCGGCACAAACAGGAAATGATATGTTTGGCCTTCTGATGATCAGTCGCCCCTTCCATAGCTGCTTCATAAACGTATAAAAACGAAGCAATGCTACCCTCGCCGGGGATAAACTTGTCCTTGAACGTTAATTTGAATGAATTATGGTCATTCCCAGTAAGGGTATGAATAGCTGGAGCTTCTGCTTCCGATGTTTCAGAGCAGTAGCTTAACTGATCAAAGGTCCACAAAAGGCGATTGAACTGGTCATGCATGACTTCAAGCCAGATTTCTATTTTATAGAGGGCTTCTAGGGGCCCAGATTCACATAGTCTCAGTTGAGCTTTGATCCCTAATTTATGAGTTTTAAGATCTTCTACTTAGCTCTCCATTGCATTGACTTGAAAATGGAGTTGTGACACCATTGAGCTTAGGTTTAATTGAGCAGTTTCCACGGTTTTCATGCGGTTCTTCAGCTCTTCTTTCATTTGTTTTCACCCTTAATCATCATGAGAGTGGGAGCTGGGGCCTTGTACCCCCTCCTTAATCTGTTCATACTTCCGCTTGACCTGCGTTAGTCAACTATATACTTCCTTTAAAAGCACAGGGCTTTCCAGCGAAGCTTTTTCCTTTTTTGCTTCAATTTCACAATTAGTCAGGCGACGTGCCAAATATTTGGTATTTTCAAACAAAGCTTTGAGAGCTAGCTCCTATTATAGCTGAACAACCTTGGCCGCGAGGGTGGTGGTGGCACTAGATGGTTCAAGCAACAGATGGTTCAAGCTCATCAACATGCAAAAAGGCCTGAATTAACTGCCGCTCCACCACAGCCACATGCTGTTCATATTTCTCTTGAAGGATGGAGTCAGGGCTGAAAGATCACGATGTGTTTGCTCATTTTGCTTTTCAAATTCTTTAGCAAACTCCTCCAACAATGAGCGGGTGCTAGCAGAGGATGCGTTTAGTTCATCCAGGAATATCTTCATGGCCTCCTTGACATACTTTACAATCCCAGTGTCCATAATAGTAAGTTGGTCATGCAGCTGTATGATGAAGTTGCGATTAGCTTCCACACTAGATCGAACTGCTCAAAGATGTTCGGAGGTCAGTTGATCAAACTTATCATAGGCTAAATTCAGAGCTGCATGGGTATCTAGGTGTCGATGAAGCTCTTCATGATGGCCAGCTAAGAGATACATCATATGGACCAAGGCATGGTGAGCAAACTTTCATACGTAGGTGGTCAAATTTGTAAGCTGACCATAGGTCTCTGGGAGGACACTAGTCTCATAGAGAAACAAGTGGCATTCCTCTACTAACGACGCTCGTTTTTGAGATGCAATGTCGCCAGGGTTAAGGATGCCATGAGTAAGGTCTCTCACAGCTTCAGTGGCTGGCCAAGTGATGCGATGAGACTATGGTATCAATATGTGCTCAAATTGTTCTCCTTCAAATATCAAAGCAGTAGGACTGTCCATTCAATCATCATCTTCAGTCCCTTCCCCATTTCTCAACCAACGGGTGACACTCTCCATTTTTTGTTAATACTTATCAAAGTATTCAGGGGGCTCGACCCCTGTAGTGAGCACCAGTTTGTGGGATCCACCGATGGATGCCACAAATAATTTGTTTAAAGTGAGAATTTTACTTTATAATAAAAGTAATAAATAGCGCTTTGTTAAAGTTTTATAAGTTTTTTATTGTTTAAGCAGGGCAAAACCAAGAAAGGTCCATTTCCTCAATACTAGTATTTTATATTAAAACTAGTTCAAATTTCGAGACCATTGGTATTCAAGGCAAAAGAATATAAAGCTGATTTATCTAAATTAGGAAATACAGGTTTTCAGCCTATCAGATTGAAGATAAAATTTTTGAGGCAAAACCAAACCATGTGGTAATGATTTGATTAATTGTATCCAATCACCAGCAAGTAAAATCTTCTCACCTCAGTGGTGGTCAGACTCGGGTGGTAATGATTGGTTAATTCAAACCCTATCATCATTGAGTAAAATCTTTGCACCTCAGAGGTGGTCAGATTTGTGTGGTAATGATTTGTCAATTTTTACCCTATAAGCATCAAGTAAAATCTTCTCACCTCGGCAGTGGTCAGACTCATATGGTAATGATTGGTTAATTTGCACCCAATCATTGATGGGTAAAATCTTCTCACCTTGAAAGGGTTCATATCTGAGTGGTAATGATTTGTTAATTCGCACCCAATCATTGATGGGTAAAATCTTCTCACCTCATGGAGGTTTAGATCCATGCAATATTGAACTCCTCAAATTTTGCTGAGAAATTGGAGTATTCCTATTATTAGTATTTACCTTTTTAAGCTGATTTTTGTAATAAACTATATTTTCCAATAGCTAGGATTCCACTGAGAATCCGCCAAGTTTTTGCCTTAGTACTCATATTATTGATATCTATTATATTATTTGATGATCGGCCAGGAGATGGGCCGATCATGGTAGCAGATTTGGGAGCACTAATACCTCCAACATTCTTTTAAGTTGAGAAGGAGAATGCCCAACAACCATTGATCCAAATGGCTTTCAGGTTCTTTGAGGTTCTTCAACCAGCATAATGACGCATGATCTGATATGACTTTAAACTTTACCCCATGCATAAGACTTTGAATTACTTATACACATAGATCACTGCTAAGCACTCCCACTCAGTCACAGTATAATTACACTCATGATAATTCAGATTTTGACTACAGTATGCTACCAGATGTTTCTCTTCCTCATCATCTTTCTGAGAAAGTACTGCCCCAACAGTGGAGAGGGATGCATCCATCTGAATGATAAACTCCCAATTAAAGTTCAGATATCATAACACCGGTGCACTGATCAGTGTGTACAGAGTGTATCAAAGTGGATTGATGAAATTCCATCCATTTGAATGCAGCATCATTTTTTAACAACTCGAATAGCAGCCCCCCAATACTGCTGAACTTAGAGTAAAGCACTGGTAGTAACTGACCATTCCCAAAAATACCTGTATGTCATGCTTACTATAAGGAGTAGTCATTATTCTGATGGCCTCCACCTTAGCCATCTGTGGTTTCAGTACTTTAGATTCTACCACAAACCCCAGATATTCCAACTGATCTTTGAAGAAGTTACATTTTCAAGGTTTAATTTTATTTTTCACCTCAGCCAGCTGGCAGAATACTGCTTCGAGGTGGTTGAATTGTTCTGAAAAAGTTGAGAGAAAACATTAATATCATCGAGGTATATAAGGATGCATGACAGTTTCAGGTCACCAGGAATAGTGTCCATGGCTCGCTGAAACTTAGCTGGGGCGTTGCACAGCCCTTGAGGCATCCGCGTCAGTTGAAAAAGGCCTTTAGAGGTGATTACAGTGCATTTATCCTGTTCCGCTAGGGGTAACTCAATTTGCCAGTAATTTGATATCAAGTCCATCACAGAAAAATAACGGGCACCCCCTAATTGGTCCAAAGCATCATCAATTCTTGGTAAAGAGACAAATCATTTTAGTAATAATGTTGAGCTTCTGATAGTCTATTGCTATGCAGTTGGTGCTGTCCTTCTTTTTTACAATTATAACAGGCGAAGCCCACAGGCTTTTGGACAGTTCGAGCATCCCTTGCTCTAGCAACTTGTCAATTTCAGCAGTAACAACTTCTTCTGCTACCCACGATCAGAGGATCAGCCAAGACTGTATAGGAGGATGAACTCATGTGTCTACTCAATGGACCACCCCCAAGCCCACACTAAATCATGATCATTGACAGCAAAAGTCCCCTTATACTTCTGAAATAAAGCTGTTGCTTAATCTTTTTGCTCTTCTGATAGTACAGTTAAATTACTCCGCGGTACCAGCATTAGTACGTCTGCAGGTGTCTTGGAAGGTAGACCAAAATTATCCAACACCTGAAATTATAAACCTGGCGGACCTCATCTATTGGAATCAGATGTAAATATGCTACAGATTTGGTGTCAGCAGATTTGCATTGGTTCTCTATGGAGGTTTTCTAACAAAACCTTAATCTCACCATATCCCAGAAGTATAATCCCTGGAGCCACATACGGCTCAAACCATGTTTGAAGATAGAGCCCAATGACTTCCCCATATAACCCACTCGGCACTTCCACTTCTAATTCAGTGTTTACTAAGACTTGATGGCCAGAAGGGATATATATGGGCCCTGCTGCTCAAGAAGTATCCCTTGATATTCATATATCTGCTGGGGAGGGCCCAAATCTTGCACTTTAGGTGATGGTAGCGAACAGACACACTCCGTCACTATATGCAAGGTTGATATGGCTCATATGCACCAGATCCTTTGGTACTTCACTAGTAGTAAAGTAAATTGGGATCCGCTATCCCAGAATGGTGAGGGTCTCCTCTGTCATATCAACGACAGCCCCAAAACAGCGCAGGAAAGTGGTCCCAATTGCAAAGTCATAGTTTTCATTTGGCAGCACAATCTCCAGAGCTACAATGACAATGGACCCAAAGCGCAGAGGTAACTCACTATAAGCTCCCTCGGAGACAGTGCTTACAGCTCAAGCAGTTCCATAAATCATCTGATGGTCCACATCAGGTTTCAACGTCAACTTTGCCATTAATTTAGTGGACACTATGTTGACTGGAGCGCAAGTATCTATTATAGCGCGAACTCTATTTTTTCTACAAAAATATAACAGTATGCACACTCAGAATAAGAAGAATATTGACTGTTAAATATGTAAACATTTATGAGCTCTCTTTTCCTAAGAAAATTCATTAAATCCTTACCAACTTGGGGGTATCTCTGACAATGGCATATACCAGAAGGGCGACGTTTACTCCTTTATGAGTTGGCGCATATGTGGCAGGACCAAGTTGGTCCGAGGACGCTTGATCAAGCATTTGACAGGCATATGGCTTTGGTTGGTTGGGGGACTCTTCTTCCACCACCGCCTAGGCTTGAACTCGGGTTACTACATTTACTCCTCCAACTGACTGCTAATAAAAATTCCGTCATAGTACTGAGAGACATTCACCAGGTATACTACTATTGATTTGGGGATGTTTTGAGTGGGTATTGCAGAGGTAGAGGGTCCCATCTCTACTCCGCTCCATCTTTTCCCTGATAGTATTGATCTTGGTGTACGTAATTCACACGGCAATTATGGCAGAATTTAGCCAAATGACCAGGGCGACCACATTCGTTTCAATTAACCCCATAAGAGCCACGTCCTTGATTATCATAAGCAGGTCCAGACCAGAAAGTTTGGGGTCATTCAGCATAACTAGCCCCAGGTCAGTAACCTGATTGTTGATGGTTGGCATAGATAGGTCCTGGTCGATAACTGGGTTGCTGACAGTTTTTGTTTCCAACCCATTGTTGCTAATCGAACTGTTGAGTATAATCTTGCTTAGGACAAGGTGCAGAGCTATATAAAGGCCAAGGAGTACTAACTGGAGCTGAAGTTGGACAAGAGTATTCTCCTGAATAAGAGAGTGCAGTAGCACTGGTAGTCTTTCATTCCATATTCGGTGGCATAAAGTTAGGGGATACATGACGCAGAATCTGTACATTCTTGAGCAGAGATACGTCATCATCCAGAAGCAGCGAAATAACATTATGATGTTTGCAATATGGCTTCACCATGGAGGTCATGGCAATTCACACGTTGGCTTCCGCTTAGTACCCAGCTCCAATCAGCGCATGGGCTTCTGTTGTGAATCGATCAGCAACTCTAGGAGAGTCTCATTTTGATGGAATCCAATTGTTAAGAATTCTGCGTTTTGCTGCGACATCTTTAAAGTACCCCAAACAGGCGGAGTACGGTATCCTTTACATTTTAATAGGTGACATAGCTACTTAAGAGGTAACAGGTGACATTATTGGCACTTCTGACATCCAAGGCGGATACTAACAACTTAGCCTTCCATCTATCAGAGGCTCCTTCCGCTGCAAACCCAAAACATTTGAAGAATTCATGAGTGTTCTTGTTGCGGTCAAATGGAGGTAATTTTTCGATATTAACCTCCTCATTTCATTCACAGGGTTTTGGGCCATACTGAGGAATGGATTGAGATCCAAAAGCAGTTTCTCGATGTGGAGCTGGATTAGCAGAAGTTGGAAGGTCCATCGCTTCAGGGGTAGCATGACCTTCTTCTGTGGGTAGTACCACCATTACTTGAGAGCGGTGTTGTTCTGACCCATATGCGTATCTGGTACTACCATCTTGGGTGTAGTAGCTCCAACCAGCATCATAGTCATCCACATATGATGCCTCTTCTTGATAGTCATCATTGTTCCAGCGAGAAGACTGAGAGGTATTGATCAATCTTTGTTCTGTGCACTGCAGCTGTTTGGTGGTATCATCCAACCAGTTGGCAAGTTCTTTGTTTTGTTGTCCCAAGATTTGCTTTTGGCTAAATGTACTATCAAGTTGGTGCATGATAGCATCTCATTCTTGAAGAAGTTCATCTTGATTTTTGAGCACCGCGTCTAAGGTAAGTTTGAGTTCCTCATATCCAGCTGGTGCAGTGTTCCGGGAAGATTCCCCAACAACACAGCTTGTGTAAGGCATGGCTAGTGACTGGAGTTCCTGAGTGTTAGGTGGTTGATTAACGGGCCCCCTGTAGTGAGCACCACTGTTATAAATTTGGATGGTATCATTAGGAGTCCGTCATGTTATTTTCACAGGTCGAACCCACTGAGCAACAGACAGAAGATGTGGGGATTGTCAGTCCTTTGGACACAAGTGAAAATATACTTAAAAATAGGAGCAATTGCCCTAATCGACTCTTTATTTATTTGAAGAAATACAGCTTTATATCGCTGTCCCATTTCTTCTCTACTATTAACAACCTAACTTCTCTTGATCGCCCATCTCGCTTATATACAGCGAATTAAGGTGATACTGCTCTCATGGCTTGGGCTACTTTATTCCACTGATTCTCCTCGAATTCGGCTTGCTATTCTCTAATCCTCTGTCACCCCTAATTGTAGGCAATTTACTTCATATTTTTCAAATGTTGACATCACCTTATCACCTTATCTAGATGCAATCCAAAAAACCCGTTATATCCAATAAAAACCTGTTATATCCCAATATTGCCTCATCCTGAAGCACTCAGATAATTGTAACTGATATCATTTTCAGTGAACTCCACCCTAGCTGTCCCGCGATTATCATTTAGTTATATCATAATTGCAACAATCCTGCTCACTTGTATGCCAACTTTTAACATGGCACCTTGAGGTGCATATTTTTAGCATCACCCACAGACTAAGTCTCCTTTCTGATAGTCTGGAGAATCTCCCTGCTTCTTGTCTGCAAACTGCTTAGCATTGGTGGAATTATTTAGCAGGTTCTGTACCTTTTGATGAAGCTTCCAGATATGTGTGACAAAGCTGTCTGCTCCTGGGATGTTAAAGCCCGTTTGGGGCCAATAGTTAAGGTGGATTTATACTCTAATTTAGCATACATAGGACACCCCTGTTAAGGAGTGAAAAGAGTAGTTGTATAAAAATTGGCCCAAAGGTAGGTTGGATGCTCAGGTACCCTAAGAGGCGATGACATAGCATCAAAGATACCTCTCCAGGGACTAATTAGTGAGTTTTATTTTATCAACTGATTAAGGGTGATAGGATGATGATCTGCATGGCTTAATCTTATGCATATCACACAAGGCCTCCCAAAATTAAGAGATAAACTAAGGCCCCCTGTCGCTGACTATTTCCTTAGGGAACCCCAAACAGGGCGAACACGTGTGCCATAAACAACCATGCCATGTCCTCAATCAATGTGGTTTTTATACAAAGAATAAAGACGGCATACTTTGTAAAGCAATCCAAAACCACCATTATCGCATCATACCCATAAGATATAGGTAACCTTTGATATAATTTATTTACAACGATGTCTATGGATCTGCAACTTTTGTAAAAGGTGTAGAAGGCTATTTCGTCTTGTCCTATATGACTTTGCCAAGAACAGATCAAGCATTGCTAATCCAAATGGGAACTCCTTTGGTTAGTCTGTTTTAGTCATACACTCATTTGATGAGGTTGATACACTCTTTTGCCCCATGGTGCCTCATTTTCAGCAGATCACGATGTTCCATTATGACTTGTGAGTGTAAAATTTCAGGTGCCTATATGCAATTTTAGAGTTAAATCACCCTGTTGAGATTCTGATATGACTAGATGATAAGTCATAAATAGCTACGGTGGATTGTCTAGAATCCTCCAACCATGATGACTAGTTACAATTATCTGAGCGTCTTGAGATGAGGCGATATTGGGTCTGGAAAGATATAACTGGATCGCCTATAAATAAGGCAATAAAGTGATGTTGACATTTTATGAATATTGAGTAGATTTCCTCAAACTAAGGCTATAGAGAAGTTAAGATACCATACCCTGTCAGAGCCAATGAGAATATGGTGTAACCAAATAGTCTAATCCAAAGGATTGGTATCAACTGAAGTTACTGATATATAAGTGAGTTGGGATAATTGAGGAAAGTAGTTGTTAATAGGATTGAGAGAGTGAAGCAGAAGGGATCTGTTTATATAAATATATAGAGTATAGTGGTTCGAGCTAATTGCTTCATACTTTTACTATATCTTTAATTTGTTTTAAGGACCAACATTCTGACATTGTCAATCTGTTGTTCATTGGGTTTGGCCTGTACGACCCTTCTGGCATCTCTCAATAATACCGCTAAAATTATAATAGTGGTGCTCACTACATGGGGCTAATTGATCAACCACAAAAAATAAATAAATAAAATAAGGAACATTCTCCAGTTGCCAGCCATATTGCATCAGGCCTGCTTTGATGAGGAACATCATGACACACTGCACCAGCCTAATATGCGGAACTCAAAATTGCTTTAGACATGGTGCTCAAGAAGCAGGATGAGCTCTTACAGGAGTGAAACAATGTAATGAACAAGCTTTAAAGCACGTCTAATCAAATGTGGATTCTTAGCCAACAAAAAAGACAGCTTGCTAATCACTTGGTTGACATTACTGAATGACTGCATTGTGCAGAGTGGGAATTAGACGGTACCTCACAGTCCCCTCATTGGGAAGCAGATGAGCGGTAAGGGGCTGCTCAGGAAGAATTTTATTATGGAGAATATGCACTGGCGTGAGCTACTATACCCAGGAGAGAATCTCTGTAGATGACTATGTGTTGTAGAGCCAATTCTGCCAAGAAATGGCTGTAATGCCCACCAAAGATGCCCACGCTACCTCTAAATTGGCAGACAGACCACCCGCCGCTGGACCAGCTCTTCATTGGGTCCGCTTATGGGTCTAGACCCATTCCTCAGTACGCCTCAAAAGGTCATGGTTATGAACAGGAGGAGGAGGTTTGTATTAATAAGCTGATTCCGTTTTATTTGCAATGGGAATATCCACAGCTTCTTAAACATTTTGATTTTTTAGTGGAAGGCTCCTTGGATTAGTGTAAAGCTAAACAGTTAATATCCGCCTTGGATGTTGGGAGTGCCAGCCAAGTATCCTGCTACTTTCTAAGCAGCTCCATTACATACCAAGAAGTGAAGGATACTGTGCTGCAGCTGTTCAGGGGTACTGCAAAAATGTTGCAGTAAAAGGCTGAATTCTTTTACTATTGGGTTCCAACTTAATGATATCCATACTGCGTTTGCTGACCAATTTATGGTGGAAGCCCGTGTGATAATTGGGAAAAAACTTTATGCAAATCTGATGTGTGCATCACAATGACCTCCACAGTGAAGTCATACCATGAGCTTTACAATGTCATTACCCCAATTTTGGTGATGACGTACCCCTGCTCGAGGTTGTTCAGTTTTTGCGCTGTCTATTTGCTACATTTACTCCTCCCATTACAGACTGTAAGCATACCGCAGATATTGCCAGAACTTCTTATTCAGGGGAATTCTCCTGTCTTGCCCAGATTCCGCCTAATAACCCCCAGTCTTATTATAATCATGCGCCTCGCCCTTGGCCGAGTTACCCCAAGCAGTCTGACTTCTGCTATGGCCCTGCTTATGAATAATGTTAGCAGCCCAACTACTGACCTGGACCAAGATATATCTTTGCTAGCAATCATCCTATTGACCTGGCTCTTATTACACCGATTGTCAATAAATAAAATATTAGCCCAGCCCAACTTATGAGAACCAAAGACGTAGTCCCTATGTATTTAGTTATGAATGCAGTCACCCTGACCACCTTGCATGAAGTTTCCCTAACCGTCGAGTTCACTACATGTAACAGGACTAATACTGCCAGTGAAAATATGGACTGGAATAAAGACGGGACTTTCTACCCCCACTACTCCAACCCTAAACGTCCCGCCTGAAAATTGAAATAAACCAGCAGAAGTCCCTCAGTACGATGACTGGTTTTTATACCAGTAACCAATTGGAGGAGTGAACGTACTGACATGGGTATAAGCCAAGAGCGTGGCAGACAAAGGACCTCAAAGCAACCAAAGCCGTATGCCTTTCAAATGTTCTGCCAAGCTTCTTCAGATAAGCAGGATCCAGCCGCATATACACCTTCCCTGAAAGGGTTAAACGTTGCCCTTATGGTAGACACTATCATCAAAGAATAACCCAAAGTCGGTGAGGGAATTATGAGTTTCCTTGGGAAAAGAGATCCCTTATATGTCCATATAATAAACAGTCAATATTATTTTTATTCTGAGAGTACATACCGTGACATTTTTGTAGCAAAAAATAGAGTTTGTGCTACAATAGATACGGGTGCTCCAGTCAACGTATTTTCCATCAAGTTGGTGGCAAAGTTGACGTTAAATCCTGATGTAGAGCACCACATGGTGTGTGGGATCGCTGGAGTAGAAAGCAAGGTCTCTGAGGGAGCATACAGCGTTCTCTCTTTGCGGTTTGGGTCAATTGTCATGGTTGCCCTGGCAATAGTGCTACTAAACAATAATTATGACCTGTTAATTGGAATTGCTTTCATGCAACACTTTGGGGCTGTCGTTGATATGACCGCAGAGACCTTCAAAATTCTGGGGCAGTGTATCCCAAGTTACTTTACCCCAACGGAGTGCTAAAGGACCCAGTGCGCATGAGATATATCAACCTTGCATATAGTGATGGGGTGATTCCAGTTCACTACAATTGACTAAAGAGCAAGAACTAGGCCAGCACTGGCAAATATATGAATATCAAGGGCTGTTGCTCAGAGCTGCTGGACCTATATCCATAAATTCCAAACATCAAGTTAAAGTGAACAATGAATTAGAGGTGGAAGTTCCAGAAGGGCTCTATGGGGAGGTCATTGGGCCTTATCAGCAATTGCAGCTTAAGCCTCATGTGGGTCCAGGAATTATACTCCCAGGACATGAGGATGTTGAATATTTGGGCTTCGCCTGATGGCTGGTTCATTGATTGGTGGAAACTGCAGCTTCGAGCATCTATTGTGTGAGGACAATAAACAGGATGGTGCTTTAAATTTAAGATATAGCTTTTTGGTAATACTTCGATTGTATACCTGGTCGTTTCACTTGGTTGATGGCACGCTGCCCTGATCCTAATGATCCCAAGTGAAAATCGACTTTAATACAAAATAAAGTGATAATGCAAAAAGTTTATAAGATAAATTATAAACTTAATCCAGAAGTTAAAGGATGTCTTTATTAGTGTAAATGCAAGGGTTATTTATAGGGTTCAATGTAAACACATCTTACCCATGACGCCTTACTTTCAGTGGCCCTTGGCCACGTAAAAAGTTTGTAAGGACGTCTACAAATACTTCAACTCAGGGCATCATACTCAGCCTCAGAGTCGGAGTAAACACTGTCATCATTCTTGAGATGGCATTTCATACATGTCTTCAAAAATACTGAAACAATTCACTTTTGCATGTGCAATCAGCAGCACATACCAAGGTGAATTGTATCACTAATTAGTAATTAATTTGTTCAAAAACTTGACCAATATTAAAAACTAATTTTGACATAGACCAACAAAGCCCATGTGCCTGAGTCATTAAATCAAAACTTAAATTTAAGTTTGACCTAACAAACAAAACCCTTGAGCCCATGTCATCATAGTTGAATATAATTAAGTGAAATCGCTAGGCTGCAAGTCCCAAGTTCAGATACTTAGGATACACCTGAACCATAATCATTGATATCAAATATCTGACGAATAGGTCCATCCAACTTCTCAACATTTCTCCGCCTTGACTGGATATAAGCAGTGGATACCCTTCTTCCTGGGTCACACTGTCTAACTCTTCGCCTTCCTTGAAGTTTGAACATCATCTCAATAGCCTTCCCTAAGCTGACAAGGCCAGCGTGCCTGATGCTGAGCTTTCTTGGGTTTTGGCGCATCTCCATCAGGGTCTAGACAGTTAAAACTTGTATGAAGTCCGCATCTCTCTGATTCCATTGCAGGCTTCTTCAGTTTAATCGCACTCTCCTCCCCCCACCAAAGAGGGGATACCTACTTCTAATGCCTGTGAGGCATCAATCTATGAAATAAACTATATGATTTGCAATTATTTTATTTTTTTATTATTTTTTATTATTTTTTATGATATGGGAAAAGGAACTTAGCATGTAATCGATTCACAACCCAGCCACCTTGATTCTTAATGTATATACATCTTCAGATGATTTCTCCAATATAACAAATGGACCCTTCCAAAGCGAGGCTAGCTTGTGCACGTGACCTGCGCTATGAGTGTCACAATATACTACTAAATCTCCTTCCTTGAACTTAGTCACCATAGCTCATTTAGTGTTTTTTAGCTCTTCTGAATAGTTTTGACTAATTGTATTTTGATAAGCTTCAGATTGAAACTTGATTAAGGTCTTCGCTGTTGCTCAACATAGTTATTTGGGTTAATTGTGTCAATTGAACTGAGTACTGAATATAATAATGGAGGCAGAGCGGGCTGTCTACCATACGAAAGTTGAAATGGAGAGTGGCCTGTGCTCCTGTGGGATCAGATATTGTATGCAAACACAGTTGCACTAATTGAAGTTGTATATTGCAAAGGCGCCACGGCTGCGTTTTTGCATAAAATTCCAACTAAAGTGCCATTCACTCGCTCTACCATACCATTAGTCTCAGGATGATATGGTGTTGACAACACTCCTTTAATAGACATAAACTCATTTAGCTGTTGTACCATTTGGGTAGTAAAATTCGTGCCATTGTCTGTCAATATCTTCTTGGGGCATCCGTGCTTATAGATAATATTATCTATAATGAACTTGGCAGTAGTTAGGGCCCTGACATCTCAAATTGCTTCCACTTCCACCCATTTCATTAGATGGTTGATAGCAACAATTATGTATTTGTTGCCTAAGCTACTCAAGGCAAAGGGCCAATTACATCAATTGACACAGTATGCCAGGCCCAGTTGGGTTTGATCAAATGATATTTCACATCCAACTTCATAGGTTTTGCAATTTGGCATGAATGACATTTATTAAGCACTCTTGAATATCGAATCACATGGAATCCCAATAGTAACAGGCTCGAATTAATTCTAACATCTTGGTCTTTCCCCCATGTCTGACAGCCTTGTGTGCTTGTGTGATAATCTTTATTCGGTCAGAAGGTTTTGGAAAAATTTGATGTTGTCCATTGGGCTTAAGTTTGTATGAAACTCCATCTTGATATTTGGTGTCAATTAATGCTTTCTCGATCACTTTTTGAACTTCAGGTGGCTCATCTCCATATGTATAATTAATCATTTTTTCATGAAGCTCATCGGCCAAATTGCTCAGGACAGCTACAATGGGAAATCACCATAGTCCATCTGCATTTTGATGGGCCGCTCCAGCTCTATGAATAATTTCATAATTGTACGCTTGTATTTTCAGAGCCCAGCGGGCTAACCATCCTTCAGGTTCCTCGAGATTGTGGAGCCATTGTAATGAGCTGTGATCCGTTACTACTTGAAATTTGGTGCAATGAATGTAAACCCAAAATTGTTTACAAGCATAGATGACAGCCAGGCATTCTCTTTCAGTCACTGTGTAATTATGCTCATGCTTATTCAGCGTCCTGTTGCAATAAGCAACTGGATGCTCCTCGCCATCATCCCCAATCTGCAATAGCACACCACCAATTGCAGTCAGTGATGCGTCAATTTGTGTGATAAAAGGCTTGCTGAAATTGGGATATCAGAGGATAGGCGCTGAGCTCATTTTTTTAAAAGCCTCAAAGGCTTGTTGGCATTCCTTTGCCCAGCAAAAATGAATTCCTCCTTGTAACAAGTGGAATAGAGGCTTGGCAATCTTTGCAAACCCTTCCACAAATCATTGATAGTATCCTACCATGCTTAAGAACAATTGGACATCTCCCATGCTCGTTGGAGGTTGCATATTGTTAATCGCCTCCACCTTTTGAGGATGAGGCCGCAAGCCCTTGGAATCAATGACAAACCCGAGGTATTCCAATTATTTTTTAAAGAATTGGCATTTTCTAGGTTTTATCTTCAGATTTGCTTTAACAGATGTTCGAACACTTACTCAAGGTGCTCCAGATGTTTGGAAAATGTTTGCAAAAAGACATTGATGTCATCCAGGTACACCAGAACGCAGTACAATTTAAGGTCCCCCAAGATCATGTCCATTGCGCGCTGAAAGGTTGCTGGAGTGTTACACAGCCCTTGGGGTATTCGTGTTGGTTGAAAAAGCCCAGGAGCTGTAATCAGGCGCACTTTTCCTGCTCCTCTGGTGGCAACTCAATTTGCCAATATCCAGAGATGAGGTCCATTGCAGTAAAGTACTTCACCCCTCCTAGGTGGTCCAGAGCATCATCCTTTCTGGGCTACGGACACAAATCCTTTTTGTAATGGCATTGAGGCGTCAATAATCAATCACAACTCGATTGCTGCCATCTTTCTTCTTTACAAAAAAAACGGGGCTGGCCCACGGGCTTTTGGATGGCACTATCATTCCGTTTTTCAGAAATTTGTCTAGCTCTTTACCAACTATTTTGTCACTGGCCCTGGGGTGCCGAATTGGCCTCATTCTAATAGCCATATGATCCCCAGTATCCACAAAATGCTGAACTCCCTTTGCACAACCTAAATCTTGGTCATCTTTGGCGAAAATTTAGGAGTATCGTTCAAACAAATACTAGTGCTTCTTTTTTTAGTACTAGATGGTCTCAACCCAAAGGGGGATTTACTGATGTTTGTTGAATTAAGCCTGGGCTCCTAAGAGCCTGAGGCGAGGGAAGGGGAGGGAGGAGGCATTGAGAAAGGGAGGGGGTTTGCGCGCCAGAGCTGTGCTGCAGTGACAACTGAGCGAGGGAGGGTTGGCGACATAGTGCAGACCTTCAGGGCCATCTCAAAGTGTACCTGAAAGTGGGTGATCATGTGTGGAAGGGTACACACCTGCTGGTCAAAGGCAGCACGAAGGAAGGAGTTATGGATGGTCCAGATGGCTGTGGCATAGGCGAGACATGGAGGGGTCGGTGGCAACCAGGCAATGTATGCTCGAACATGAGGTCTTGCACAGGGTGTCCAGACCAGGGCTGAGCATGCAGGAGCGCGCGAGCCTTTGGCCAAAATGCGGCGACACCTGGACAGGTGAAAAAAGATGGAGGTGGGAGTCAATAGGCTCCACACAGCGGGGGCAGCTTCGGTGCTGGAAGGTAGGGCCAGTCCAGTCCCCTGTCCTGTATGAACAGTGGAGCACCCTCCATAAGGTGTTGGACACCTTTGCTGACAGAATGGGGTGATAGACGTCCTTCCACAATTCCTTAAGGTCAAATCTCACGGAGGGAGGGAGGAGCTCAAGGAGTCTTGGGCGGATGGGAGGACGATCTTGGGGGTTGAGGCGAGTTGTGACAACTTGTCCATTGTGCACAATTGCATGGCGACGGGGGCTGAGGCCAGGGCCTTCCCTTCTGTATGGGAAGGCATGGTGGATCCGCGCGCCTACTTGTTTCAGGGCAAGGAGAGCCTGGTTCAGTAGGGGGATGAGGATAGTTTTAGGCGTTGGCCTGGGTGGTTTGTAACCCACTCTCCTAATGAGGTCAGAGATGCTCTAGGAAGACCCAGAGCTGCTGACACTGACTGGCGGAGGGCGGGCGCCCATTGGGGCATGGGGGTCGCGTCCCAGCAGACAATCGGCCATAGGAACTTCAGGAAGATTGTGGTGGCGTGGAATCGCGTGTCCGGAAGCCCTAGGCCCCCTTCATTGCAGGGTCGGGAAATGGTTGAGAGGGCTATTGGTGGATGGTTTGAGCCCCAGATCCAACAGCGGAGGAGTACATTGAGCCGCTTATAAAAGGCATCTGTGAATGGGCAGACGTGCGCTAGGAACCAGACTTTGGAGAGGAGGAACACATTGGCCATCAGAGCTCAACCCTGGGGGTGATGTGCTGCCGGTTCCAGCTGGCAATCCTGGAGTTAACTGCTGCGAGGAGCAAGTCCTCATTGTCTTTTAGCGCAGCTCCTTGTTGGTTGGTGAGAACGCCCAGGTGACGATAGGTACCGCGCTCAGGTTCAATACCAAATGGTGGGGGGAAGATGGGGGAGCCGACCTGTACAACTGTTGTCTTAAAGTGTTGAGCATGGCGTTGACCGCCTTGGTTTACCTCTTAATGGTCACAGCAGCGAGGGCAACATACCCAGGGCTGCTAAATGCAATGGCGGTGTCATCTGCAAATGCCATGGTGCGGGTGGGGGCTTTACCTGGGACCAGAATCCCTGTTAGCTTGTCCTGTAAGGAGGCCAAGAGGGGGTCAAGGGTGATGTTAAAAAGGATAGGGCTCAGGGGGTCCCCTTGCCGGAGACCTTGTCCAACTGGTACTGCCACTGTAAAACCCATTGGCGCCAGGACTCTGGTGTGGAGCTGGTCATAGAGCGCTGATATCCAGCGCCTAGCTGCGGGGGGAGATGGAAGCGGGCCAGGGAAGCATCAATATACTTCCAGGCTACCTGATCATATGCTTTCTTCATATCCAGGAGAGCCACAAAGCCATTCAACTTACGAGAGTTAGCAATCAAAGTCAAGTGAAGGTCATTATAGTTGTCCCATAATGACCTCCCCGGAATAAAACCGTGATGAGATGGGGAGAGGCGAGGTGACACCCATTTGGTGATGCGGTTGGCCAGAAGCTTCGTGAAGAGCTTGTGGTCTGTGTTGATCAACGCTATGGGGCGCCAGATCTCCAGGTTCTCACGGTCTGACTTCTTGTAAATGAGGGTCGTGATTGAGCCTCTGGAGTCAGGGAGGACCTCGCCATTCACCAAGAGTGCAGCGAAGAGGTTGCAGAGGGTTCTGGCTATCACTGCAGGTTCCAGAAGGTACACCTCTAAGGGTATTCCATCTGGGGCTGGTGCTTTAAGCCGTGGGGATTTCAGAAGGGTTTCCATCACCTCCTGGATGGAAATAGGCGCCAGTAGAGCCTCATCAGCCCGTGGGTCAATGGGCGGCTCTTGAACCTGCCACAGGAAGCCTTGGATGTCCGACGGGTCCACATGGGTGGCATGGAAGAGGCTGGAGTAGAAGCGGTGTAGTTCCTGCGTGATTTCCTCCTTATCCGAACTGGTTGAAGTGCAAATCTTCAGTGCAGTAGTATCCTGCGCTGTTGACCGGGCTTTCTGTTTCTGAAAGAAGAAGCGGGTATAGAGTTCCCATTGAGCATAGTAACGAGATGTTGTAAAGTTTGCTGCCCGTTCTTCCTGCAGTGTGAGCTCCTAGCGGATTGCTTCCTGCGCCGCTTCCCAGTCTTCCAACCAACTGGGAGAGGGCGAAGGCTGGCAGTTTCTCTCCAGATGTCTGATTCTGGCTTCCGCCCTTTTGACTCTGGCGCGAGCTGCAGTCATCTGGGCTTTGGCACAGTTGTTAGCAACGCGGGTGATGCTCTCCTTGGTCACCGCCCATCTAGCATTGTGGTCAAGCAGGTGGGGTGGGGGGAGGTGAGAGTCTCCCGGATGGTCATAGACAGCTTCTCCTTAGTGAAGGATTTGTTGAGAAGAGCTGGGGCAACCTTAGGCCAGAACCTATGCGACGGTCTAAGTGTGGTGGTGAGGACAACGGTAAGTGACCTGTGATCACTCAGATGGTTGTCATGAGAGATGGGAGAGGAGACGCGGCCAAATTAGCAGGGGGCCAATCAGTGCCATATCTATGCGTGACGCTGACTGGAAAGATCCTCCAACATACTGGATCCTAGTCATGCAACCTAGGCCAGACGCGGAGGGTGGAAGCGCAACCATAAAGCCACTCAGGCGAAGGAAATCCTGGAGGCGACTTGATCCAGGGCGTTCCTTTGCTGCAGGGGGTAAGAGTCACGGACGCTACCTATGGTTGTGTTGAAATCTCCCAAGAGGACTGTATTCCGTAGGAGATTGAGTTGGACGAGCTCTTCCAAGAGCCGGTTTTGCTCCTGATCTACATTAGGCAGGTAGATGCTTGCAGCGAAGAAGGAGAAGTCAGGAGTGGTGAGTTTGGCCAGTATGAGGCGGCCACCTAGATATTGTGAAAAAGAATGGGTTTTAACCCGGGGATTCAAAACAATAAGGGCGGCATGGTTTGTCCAAAAGGAGTTGTCTCCAAACTGTTCATTCCATGCAGATTGTTCGTGGGGGAGGATATGGGGCTCCTGGACAGCAGCGATGTCAATTTGTGCTGACCTGAAGTTGCGGAGGAGGCGGGCTCTCTGCTTAAAGTCCCGCAACCCATTTGCATTGATGGATTGCAGGGCCAGGGTGCTGCCGTGGGGACTCATAGCTTTTCCCCTCCATGTCATGGGGGGTTGCCAGCGCTTAAACCTGCTGCTGTGAGGCGGCTAGTTTTGAGTCCTTTAGCTTGACTATTAGCTGCAATCCGTGAGGAGCGTCGAGGGCTCTGAGGGGAAGGAGAGGGTGGGGGGCGGAGGACCCAATAAGCCAGCCTAGGATGCTGCCCCCGCTCCGTTGCAGGGGAAGGACCTGAGGGTGCTCAATGGTGACCTCCGCGGTGTCCCCATTTGATGAGTCTGAGTCCATATTCACTTACTCCAACACTGCAAAGGAGCCGCGCGAAATGGACTGTATGTTGGGGTAGGACTCTTTGAGGTGGCACTTCTACCGCAGGCCGCGGGTTGCCAGTCCATGCTGGTGGGCATAGCTCCATTGGGAGCTGAGGGTTGATGCAATAAATCGCTGGTGGAGGTTGATGGGGGTGCCGCAGAGCCCTGAGTGGGGGTGGCTGACGAGGGGCGCCTTGTGGGAGATGCTTGCGCTTGGTGAGAGAGTTAGTTGACTCTGGGAGATTGGAGGGGGTGCCCATTGGAAGGGCGGCATGAGCGCGAAGGTATCCCATACCAATAGTGGGGTTAGCTGTTTCAACTGCTAGGCGTAAGGCCTCAGGGGACAGGTCTTGAACGGGAACCCATTGTGTGGGTTGTGGAATTGCTGCTGCGGCCATGTGGGATCGTTTTTGGCCTGGTTTAGGCCCCTGGGTGGTGGCTAAGAAGGCTTGTTTTCGAGCTGTGCAGCCACTATACAGGTGTCCAAGGGCGTTACACCATGAACACCGGGGGCGCCTGATCAGGGTCGACAAAAAAGATCTCAGGGCATGCCCTTAACTACCGCCACACGAGGAATAACCTCAATGTTGCGGGATACAGTGGGGGAGGGGATGAAAGACGCCCTAGCAGTGCGAGCTCTTTGAGTGGGAGCATAATAAGAGGGGACGCTAAAGTCCACTGAAAGAACAGACCCAAACTCCATTAAACCACGATGGAGCGCCAGTTTAAGAGACTCAGGATCAACAGTCGTTGGTAGGTTGGAAAAAGTAACCGATGAAATTTTCTCCAGGTGAGAGAGTGTGTGGGAGATGCAAAGAGATCCGCGTGGAATAATGACCTGGAGGGTGGCAGCATGGTCAGCAAGGGCTGCTTCAGTGAAGCCCACATCGATGTAGTGGCCCTCCACTGATTCATGGATGGTGGTGTTAATTGGGAATGTCTCCGCAATCGTTGCAAAGTATGAGAAGTAACCCTCTGTATAGAATTCAGCAGGGTTATGCCCATAATAAAGGCGAATTGCGTGGGAGAGGGTTGAGCGAGGTAGAGCTTTTTGCGCTCTAGTTTCGGCCCATTTATCTTAACATCAGCAATAAACGCCACTTCACGGGGATCAGCTTTGGGTAGCGTTGGTGCCAGAGGTTTTTGCCACGCCCCAGTGGCTCCTTTGGTACGTTTGTGTTTGCTTTGGGCTGCAATTGCAGGTTGAGTGTGAGCTGGTGGTTTGGACAAGTTTGCGGAGTTCCCTTGTTTCTGGAATGTTACAGCAGTTGCTGGCGTCATATTAAATTGAGGGGCGGTTTGTTGGGCCTCGCTAAATTGGGGAGGTTCATCCAGATTGGAATTAACTCCAGCCAATTGGGAGGAGGGCGATGTTTCATCACCATCCCAATCTATTTGGGTAAATTCAGCCCGAGTATTTGCTGTGATTTCGTGAGCAAAACTCACTGGCTGATTAGTGAATTGGTCGTTTTCAGCATATGGCAATAAAGTACCAACTTGAGAAGTGCTGATTACAGGGTTTAAATGGGACGGGTGAGATTGGAACTGGTGTGAAGTTCCAAAATCTGAACCATTTGAATCACATTGGGAAGAGTGGATTGTCCCAATTTGGTGCTTAGTGAACCAGAATGTGCGGCTAATCCAACCTTACATCCGAGGGTTTGGGGCCTGGTAGCTGGGTATCGCCCCTCATGGGGGGAGCCAGAAACATGGTGTCAGCAATAATAGATGGGGCTGGTTTAGCTGACACAATGAGGGAGGTGAATGCCTGGATGGGCTGAGTTGCATTCAACTGAGCAGATGCCATTAAAACAGTGTGGGTGATGGCCTCCTTGGTTGGAGGGGTTCAGTGGGTTGGTGGGAGGTAGCGCACGCAGAGCTGTTGGACGTGCAGGTTGCAGAAGTGCGATCAGGTGAACTGGCGCTAGTTGAAGTAGCTCCAGGGTGGGGGTGGTGCCTGCTTTCACAGTCGCTGCTTGAGAGCGGGTGATTCTGGTTGACCCTGAGGTGGGTAATCGGGTGTTGCTTCATTTGGGGTGGTGCTGGCTCGTTTGGCTGAGCCCGCGGGTTCTTTTGCGGTGTTTCTCACCATATTTGCTAATAGTTTTCGTAAATCTCTTTATTGGAGCTAAATTTCAAGGCTGAATTGATTTTTTAAAAGTGATGCTTAGCAGAAAGAGAATACAACTCTAGTGCTCTATCCTTCTGTTGTTCTGATAATCCAGTGAACGATTCTCAGGGTATTACCACATGTGCCCCTAGGGCTTGGGTTGGTAAGTTGAACTCAGATAAATCATCAAATTTGACAGCTGATATTAACTCATCCATTGGAAGTAGGTGCACAAAAGTGACTACTTGAAATTTTTTGATCTTAATATTTCAGCTGGTTAAATTTGCTAGTAAGACATCAATCTCTACGCGCCCCAGTATAAGTATTCCAGGTGCCACACTAGGTTCCATTGGAGAACAATGCATGGGGGTACAACCTCCCCATACAGTCCTTCTGGAATATCCAGTGTGGTCCCAGTTCTCATAACCAGTTGATGGCCTGGAGCTATTGTCATATCCTTATTCACACGTAGCAGTATTCAAGATTTTCATTTATGGAAGTTGGCAGGGGGCGACTTTGATTCACCCTCTGAATATACCCTACTGGTATTATCCCATTGGCATAAGATATACTGATTAAATTTCTACGACAGCTTGTGGGCTTTGTATCGTTGCAAGAGTAATGAATTGGAAGCGATTGGCCCAATATCATCAAGATTTTTTCCTTAAAAGTGCATGAGATCCCATAGGTCCTTAAAAAACTAGTTCCAATTAATATGTCATAATTTTTGCGTTTGGAAGCACTATAGTGGGTGTGGCAACTACCAAAGCTCCAAATTGCAATGGCAAGGCGCTGTAAGCTCCTTCACTCTTAGTGCTGTTAAGGCCTTCAGTCCCATATTCTTGATGATGGTCAGTGTCCGGAGCTATTTTCAATTTATTAACCAGCTTCATAGAAATTTAGTTTAAAGGTGCTCCGCTATCAACAATAGCTACATCTTTAATCTTGTTGACTAGGATATCCACATAAATGCACTCAGAATAGTAAGAATCAATAGAGTTTACTAAATGAATTTGGGAAGAGTCCAAAGAGTTAAGAGTGTGCTTCAGAGTATTCCCAATACTGGGACAATCATTGATGAATGTGTCAATTGACATTGCTATATTGACCCCTTTCAGGATTGGGGTATCTGATGCATTGCTTGGCCCGTCAGCTGGAATATTCTCAAGTATTTGCTGCACATAGGGTTTAGCGACTACCTCAGAGACTTTAAGTGTGACAACCTTACTCTTAGAGCGAGTTACCACATGTACATTTGGTGATTCTTCGTTTGATAGTGAAATAGAACCAATTTCATTGTTAAACGAGGCCCCGCGGGCATTATTTTCATGTTAATCGGTTGGGACTGGTGTTGTAGGCACAATAGAGCGTCCCGCATCTATTGTGCTTGTTCTTTTCCCTCCTCCTGCACAGTATTGGGAAGGACTATGTTGACATTTCTCTGGTGGCATCGGGAAGCATAGTGACCTTTACGTTGGCAATAAAAGCAAGTAATTTCACTCATTGGCTGTGGGTTGTCAGTCTTCTGATTGGTTTTGAAGGACTTTCCAGCAAAGGTAGTGGTTCCCAATCTGTAACCAGTATTAGGAGGGCCATAATTTTTTGAGCATCTGTGTAATTAGTCGACCAATTCAGATGTTGCAAGGTTCTGCACGAAAGCAGGCAATAAAGTGTTGGATAGATTAGGGTAAGGTTCTACTGCATGCTCTAGTGCAATCCTAGCATCAAAATTGACCGTAGCCCGCACGCCTAAGAGAACTTGAGCTTTGTGATAAAATCAATCCGCAAACTAATCAATTGCCTCATCTTTCTTAAAGCTGATGTTCATAAACTTGGATTTTCTGGTCGACATCCATTCAGGACCTCCAAATTCATGAAGCATGGCCTCCTTGACTTCAACATATGTTGGATTTTTGTTGATGTGAGGCATAATCAACTCAATTCTCCACTCATCCAAGCAGTTGATCATGGTGGCTGCTTTGTTGCGGTCGCTGGTCCCATGCATAGCCATTTCAAAACATTTGATGAAGGTGGTAATACTTTTGTTTTTGTCAAAGGCCGGCAGGTTTTCTGTTTTATAATTATCACTTCCCCATTCCTGGTTATCACAATTATTTTTAGGTTGAATAGTTTCAGACGTGCTAGGGTGTTTGGGCATTGTATCCCAGTTTGAGGTGATAGGGTTGGCCAAAGCAACCATTTTGCTAGGCAGTTGTTGGCGTGGCCTAGCATCTGTTCCAGTGGTTATTTCTGAAGCCTCATCCTCATAATATTCAGAAGAATTTCCAGTCAAATGTAGTGTAGCACACTGACAACGCCCACCATCCAGAGCTCAAGTTTGCTCATTGAGTTCATCTTCCCAACGGCCACAATTTCGGTTTTTTAATTTTAATTCTGCAATTTCCTCATTCAGGCTAGTAGCTTGTAGCTGCAAGGTGGAAATCACTTGGTCCTTTTCCTTTATTGCCTTCTTGCACTTGTTTAATTCTCCATGGAGGTTATTGTTTGCCTCATTAATAGCGTCAAGATCATCATTGAGATTAATGATTTTTCTGGTGTATTCGTCATTCATCTGTGAGATTTGGTCGCTCAAACGTTGATACTGGTCACCATCTGCGGTCACAGCCATGAGCGCCATTGTTGAATATTTTGGCTTCGTTGATGGCTGGTTCATTGATTGGTGGAAACTGCAGCTTTGAGCATCTATTGTGTGAGGACAATAGACAGGATTGTTTTTAAATCTATGATATAGCTTTTTAATAATACTTCAATTGTATACCTGGTCGTTTCACAAGGTTGATGGCATGCTGCCCTGATCCTACTGATCCCAAGTGAAAATCGACTCTAATATAAAATAAAATGATAACGCAAAAAGTTTATAAGATAAATTACAAGCTTAATCCAGAAGTTAAAGGATGTCTTTATTAGTTTAAATGCAAGGGTTATTTATAGGGTTCAATGTAAACACATCTTACCCATGACGCCTTACTTTCAGTGGCCCTTGGCCATGTAAAAATCTTGTAAGGACGTCTACAAATACTTTGACTCAGGGCATCATGCTCAGCCTCAGAGTCGGAGTAAACACTGTCATCATTCTTGAGATGGCATTTTATACGTGTTTTCAAAAATACTGAAAAAATCACTTTTGCATGTGCAATCAGCAGCACATACCAAGGTGAATTGTATCACTAATTAGTAATTAATTTGATCAAAAACTTGACCAATATTGAAAACTAATTTTGACATAGACCAACAAAGCCCATGTGCCCGAGTCATTAAATCAAAACTTAAATTTAAGTTTGACCTAACAAACAAAGCCCTGAGCACCATGTCATCATAGTTGAATATAATTAAGTGAAATCGCTAGGCTGCAAGTCCCAAGTTCAGATACTTAGGATACACCTGAACCATAATCGTTGCTATTGTTTATCTGACAATTAGGTCCAGTCAATTCCTCAACAGGGGAGATCAAGGCCTGTTAGCGAATCTACAGAACGAACCAATGAAGATTCACCACACTAAATAGTGGCATATTTACACTTGACCCCAGTTGAGAAATCCTTTGGGTTCATGAGGTCACTGGATTAATTTGGCTTATCTGTCAAGTCGCAGCCCAGCATAATGATAGTGGTACTGAGGGAGAATTTAATAGGATTATTGGAGAACAAAAATACCAAGTGATAGCTTTATTTCAGAAATATAAAGAGATTTTTTCCATTGATGACCACGATTTAGGGTGCACTTGGAGAGTGGTCCATCAATCTTTCTTTCGCTTCATTACCCAAGTCTAAGCCAAATTCAGATTTTAAAAAATACAAAAAACAACCACTTGATTGAGCCAAAACTTACCAATGTTGATGCAATCAACGCCTGCTGCCCCGGCTTGTGGTGGAGGTGCGCCGCCATCTGGCATCTTTCAGCTGCCACAGAAGCGCGCCTGGGCTGGCTCTGCTAGCCCTCCCAATGCTACCAGGCGTTATGTCCCCCTTGGGACTTTGCCCACCACCTCATCAGCTCTCAGGCGGTGCTCCGGAGCCCTTTGGTGCTCCCATGGAGCAATTTGTTTTTCAGCCTCCAGGTCAAATATGGGAATTTCTTCCCATATGCAAGCATGGCCATCATCGAGATGGCCATTGCGGTTTTTAAACCTGCCAGCTATATTGACTTCTGCCCCTTTAAGGGGTACTTTGACCTTAGCTTCCCCTCTGAAGCCAATGCAGTGGCAGCAGCTAAGCTGCAATTATTTTTTATAAATTAATTTTCCCACCATTTGCACCTGACTCCCAGATGAGGCCACTTTGATGGTCCAGTTCGCCAGGTTGCCCTCTTTCCTTTCCCCTGAACTCCTCTGCCACAAGCTCATGGAGAGTTTGGCCATTTCTGGCGCAGACCCCATGTTACAGTTTGTGGTTCCCAATGGGGTGGATTGGTTGGCAGGGCCTTGCGCTTTTGCAATGATCTGCCCATTTCATCACAACTCCTACCTCACAAATCCACCCTGCACCATGATCAGATCCGCCCCTGATCACCCATTCTGGGCGCTAATGAAAAATGGCTGCACCATTTGCCCCTTGTGCTTTAAGATTGACCACTTGAAGTGCAAGTGGCCCATGGTTGCCGCTTCCACTGCATCTGCCACTCAGGGCTCAGGTGCTGCCCTGGTGGCTGCCTCGCCTCAATTTATTGAATGGGGCTCGATCCTCCCACCCCCAACGTCAGGGAATTCTGGTGCTGCTTCCAAAGTGATGGCCAATCAATATTTAAGCAAATTTAAAAATTTTGGAAATTTGACCAGATTATGGAATCCTGAGTCAATAAATGACCCAGTTTCAGCTGAGCTGCCATGGTTGACAGCACATGGCCAACCAGCTCCAGCCACAGCACCAATTCCTGTGGCTGGCCCAGCGCTGGCTGAATCCAATCTATTTGAGCTACTCGAATGGATTTTTGAGGATGAACAGCCATGCCACATGAAAAAAGATTTTGCTTTGGAGGAGTTCTTCATTGACGCTCCTGCATTGTGTTCCCACTGCTTTTGTCCATGTCACAATTTCAATATGACTGGACAATAATCGTGGGACAGCAGGGTGGAATCCGCCAATTATAGTATCAGTTATATTTATTTGAATGCCTCAAGATGAGGCGATATTGGGATATAACGGGCTTTTATTGGATATAATGGGTTTATTGGAATGCCTTTTTATAAGGTGATAAAGCGATGTCAATATTCGATAAATAAAAAGTAAATCGCCTACAATTAGGGCACCAGAGTATTAGATAATAACAAAGCCAAATTCTAGGAGAATCAGCAGTATATATAGCCCAAGCCATGAGAATCAGTATCACCTGAAGCCGTTGTATATAAGCATGATAGGCG
>JAKSZP010008405.1:0-64080 GCA_022478985.1 Massospora cicadina
TTTTAACAGGGTTGGGTACAGCAATTGGGTGAGATCGAATCTCCCATCAGATCCTCGTTGAGTGGCCTGTTCAGCATGGGTCTCCCAATCTGATTGGGTGATGGATTCCCAAGTTGCTTCCGCTGTGAAGGTCTCCATGTCCTCCTGGCGTTGTGAGTGTGGGATGGTGGTGGTGGCCTTGGCCGCTTCCTTGGCCGCGGTCCTATGGGCCTGCTTGGCCTTCTTCCGCTCCTGTGGGGAGATGGGCTTTACCAGTAGGTAGCAGCCTTGTGCTCCCCACGGGAAAGCCTCCTTGGTGCTTGCGGTTGGTTCATGGTGCGCCTCCCCCACTGGCCATGGCCGCTGGGGGTGCTCTTGGAATGTGACGCCCTCTTTGATGGGGCATGCGTGCGCCTTATGGCTGAACGCATCACAGTGGGTGCAAATGGGGGCGCGCTGTCCATGGTTACCCGGAATGGGTGGGTGGTGTGCCCTGCGATATCAATAAAGGTGGAGTGCGGGATCTGGGTTAGGTCCTTCGCAATCTCCTCAGTTGGGGTCAGAACTGCGATGGCTTTGTCGGTGCACAGGTGTGGCATCAGCGTGAAACATTGCATTTCGAAATATTGTATTTTGCCGTATATGGCGAGACCATCTTTCAGGTGTTGCTCCAAAATGTCACGTTTTACTGTAGTAGGCAAAAAGTCAAACGTGAGGAAAATTTGGTTTGATTTTGTCCATCTGGTGCGTTTAGTTTCAATGACCCATTGCCCTTTGGGGAGGTCAACCACTATGCGCACTGCTGCAGCCTCGTCTGCTGCTTTTTTGTTTTCAAAACCTAGGTCCAGCCAACCGTGCGACATGGAGTGAGGTGCCATGTACACCGCGGTTGGGAAAATTTTGTGTACATCTTCACAAAATTTTTCCCATAGGGCCATTTTTTGGATGTCCAGATACACACGGACTCTGAATTCCACTGACAAAAGTGGCTGGGAATGTGGCATGTTGATGTACTGGTTGCATCATGCTTGCCACATGAGTATCTCCGGGGAAATTGTGACTGCCAGTTCATTAGATTTTTTTCTATTCTGCCGGATTCTCTGGGGTGTTTTTGAACGTTAGAGGCCGCGGGCCTTCCACCTGCTCCTCTTGCCTTGCTTGCCCAACTGCTCCCAGACATGGGCGCAGACTAATCCCCTCTATGAGATTATCAAACTATATTTAGTCTTGAATTGAATGGGTTGCAAAAGTGTTTGCAACGAGAAAGAAAAGTCTATAGGTAAATGAACTTTAGAATATTATCCAAAAAAGAAGAATTTAGCTGTTAGAAAAGTTGCCCAGTGGTGAGTTTTATAAGCTTGGCTCCCTTAAAGGAAAAAGTACTTACATTTTTATTTGTCATCACATGGAAATGAAAGAAACACTTTCATATGCTGCTAAATCTACTAGTATTAAAATACAGGAAATGTGGAGAAAAGAAAATATCCCTGTTAAGACAAAGGAGAATATCTGTGCTGGTACAAAAGCTTGCACAAAGAATACCATAATCAGGGTAGAAAAATTGAGAGACTCAAAAAATTTAAATGTGAAACGTCAGATTTGAAAATATGATCTCGTCAAGTTATTTGAATCATCTAGAAAAATGTGGTGGACATGACTAGCATATCACAAAAATACAAAGAAGATATTAGGTCACAAAGAGAAGATTGTACGAGCTCATCAATGAGTGGAGTAGACAAGGTTTCTGCCTTGACAATTAGAACTAAATTTACAAAAAGAAAAAAGATTCATATAAAGAATAAACATTACAAAGTTATCGCTGAAATTAATAAGGCAGTTGTTTATGAAGAATCATCTCCATCATCAGCAACTAGCTACTAAGAGGCCGAGTTTTCTCCTCCAGCAATGAAAAAATTACTTTCAAATCCTATATTAAATCTCTTTGATCAGACATTCACGTCTATTTGGGATTGAGAACAGCTCTTTATTCAACTATCATCTACTTCATTTATAGCAACTGTAAAGACCACTGGGCCAAATATATTTAAAATTTCCGTAATCCAGATACTTGATTACAAATCTTGGGCGATCAATAGAAGAAAATAGAAATAAATTTGCTGAGTCACTCTTTGAATCCTCCTCTTTTGGTATTGCATTGGGACAGTAAACTGTTGCCCCAAGTTACCCATGGGAATGTCAAAATTGTAGAAGATAGAGTTGCAGCTCTAGTGACAGGCAAAGATTACGAGTATCTGCTTGGTGTACCTGTTTCTCTGAAAGGCACTGGTGAGCAAATGGCTGAGTTGATATTCAGGAATTGGAACAATTTGGCCTATGTGACAATATCGCTGGTATACCTTTCTAAACTACATCATCTATAAAGAATTGATCCAGGGGCTTGTACCAGAATTGAAAAAGAATATGGACAAACAATGATGTGGTTGACTTGTGTTGGGAATTTTTGCCCATATTCCTAGCCTGCTAGATTACCTGGTGTCACTAGGGGAAAATTCCCTAAGGCGAAGTGAATCAGAAATTGGCTGGCCCAAGTTTTGGAGGAACTATGTTTGGGGGTTTTAGGTTATTCACCTGGTCATATCCATTGAGATCAATCCGGATGAATACCTAATATCTCATTGGGCAGAGTGGCTGATGAAATAGGGGCATCTGATAGTGATTAACTATCAGGTGTACTGATTAGGATCGGTTAGGTTTTATCACTAACTGATCAGGAATGAATAGTGAGTTGTGAGGCGAGTGATGCTGCCTGCAACTAGCGAGCTGATCAGTTGGTGAAATGACCTGCCACAATGGGTAATGAGTCTCATTACCTAATCAGGTCGCTAGCCAGTTATGGTTGGTTCTCTTGGATCAAAAGGAAAATGTTAGGAACACGTTTTCTGACTCTTTCCGTTTAAGGTCTTGAGGATGTCCAATGACAGAATCCTAGCCAGGATGGGGAATATCATCGCTGCTGAGACAAGGAAGGGTGATAAAATGGCAACAGCTGCTGTTTCACTGAAGAGGTGTCAATCGAGGTTTAGACAGCTGAATCCCCTACTATATAATTCCCTAGGATTTATTGTAATAATCACATTATTATTACCAAGTTTATTATTACCAATGTTATAATTATCAACGCTATTATCTACAGTAATATTGTCAATTCAGAGTATAGTTAGACTATAAGCCTCTATTGTGACGTTCCATCTCAAGGTTATTATTGCAGAAGGCAATAATTGGAAGACTCTCAGAGAGAAGAGTAAAGATCCGAGCAGGGATCTAGAGACAAAGGAACCACAATCAGGGATAGCTGCTAAATGTGTGTTGGGCCAAGAGAGACTGTCATTGGGATATCTTAACAAAGATAGGGTGGACAGGAATATAGTTAGTGAATCCCTATGAGTATGACTTAGAGAGTATTTAATCAGAAGTACTGGCCAAAGCGTTGGGCCAAATAATTGTTTAAACTCAACTACGGATAATAGTCTCCATACTATTATCAAACAATACATTCTATACAATGCAACAAAGGCATGAGGAAATCGAACCTGTGCAGTAAAAAAGTTACTGGGTTAATTACTGATAATCAACTTAGAATAAATTTTTACAGCTTATTATCATCGCACCCATGAACTAATATTGAAGGGAGTGTTTGAGGAGTGTTGTGGCATACCATCATGTGATCCTGATATCTATTTCTTTGAAGTTCCATAGTCTGTGGGATTCACCTAAGTTTGAAGTCATATATAACATGTTTCATGAAGAAATCCTTATTCAATGGTTTCTAGAAAAACAAAGAGTGAAAATGGTTAACTACATCCAAAATTCCTAAAAGATTAAAGTCATCTAAGAGAAGACTACAAAGAGTTATCACAATTCTCACTTCTGTACCTAAGAGGTTGTTCCATAAGACTTTGATTTCAGGATCCCAGTGACTCTGCATCAAGAAAATCGGATGGCAAAGGCAATATATGCACTTAAAAAGTTACTTTTCACTAAACATTTGAATATTCCTCAATGTTGATCAAAGGGAATGAAACAGGTTGCACATTTTGTCAGCCTCATTATGTTCGCTTTTGGCATGAGGCAATTGTAAGTTGATGGACTCCAAAGAATGATTTGGATATGCTATAGCCTCTGAGAACTTACCCAAATGCAGACATCAAAAAGGTGCTCTCACAGTTGCTAAGAGGCACCTTTGGTATCTGTCATAAACAAAATTAAAATGCTTTTTAGACAAACATATTACTCAGGCTGTTAAGGATATTATGAATATAAAGTTAGAAACCAAACCTGCAAAGTATATGATAATGAAACGATTAGAGGGTAAAAATCTTGTTTTTGAAGGAAAGACATTAACAATATCATTAATAATAGAAACAAAGACATATTTTGAAATTTTGGGGATTCATGACATGATGAATTAATGCAGTGATTCTCTAAGAAGCCATGTGAATGCTCTTAAGGTGGTCAATTATTTCGCAGAAAGAGGAATTGCTCTGATAAAAAAGTTTAATGAATCAGTCAGGGACAAACAAAAAACAATTCTTTTTGAGTGTAGTCGAGCATCACAGAAAAGTCGTCACCAAGCAAAAAAGAAGGGATTGCATCACTCAAAGTGAATTAATATAACACATGTTTTGCCTAAGAGACTACCTATTAGTTTAGGTGCCTAGTTTTAGTATTATTTTAAGTCTGTGATTTCTAGTTTTTAATAATTGTAATTAACATTAATTAACTTGCCACATTTACCCGCCAGTCTTCCAACCCACCATCAGAATCAGGCTTGGACCACTGTTCGCCACCAAGCATCTTCCCATTAGCCATCTCCACCCACTCTTATTCTGCCTCACCTGTTCATGTTAACCAAAATCCTTGGTCCCTATTGGATGAGGTTGACAATTCAGGTGAAATTGTCATAGATGAGGATGAATCAGGTGAAAGCCCCACTGATGGCTATGACTTGACTGAATTTCTAAATTCTGATTTTGACAATCCTCTCCCATCCATACGTTGTGCCCCTAAACCCAATGCCATCCCCTTCCAAAGTGACCAACAGCTTGCCTTAGCAGCGGTGGACTCGCCCCATTGTAACCTACTCTGCAAAGCAGTGGCATAGTCTGTTTATTAATTCTCAAACATGATGCATCTGCCTAATTATCCCCAGATTTTCCTGGAGAATCACAGGAAGAAATCATTAAGCTGGCCTACACCGCCGTCACCGCCGCCTCCTATGTTTTAGCCTTACAGCTTTAGACCCAAAAAATTAAATCACTCAGAAATCTCTGGCCAATTTCGCGCTACCCCCAGATGCCCCCCAAGTTGAACATAATCTTGCAGGATACTTTGAAGCTCTCCTACATGCTAATATTGTTTCTATTAAACTCTTCGTTTTAGCCCTCAACCCCCACCATGATGATGCCCCCAATGACCTTACTCTCGGCTTATTTCCAACTCTTCAATAACTCTGCTTCTTCTGTCACTGATGAGCCTGACGCTGTGCCGCCTGACCCTTCCTCCAACTCTGACATGGTGAGTTAGCAGTTTTCCGCTCCCTTCCAGGTTGGAGGTTTTATTTTGGTTTTGTTGCCTCGTTTGTTTTGGGTTTTTACTTTATGGTGGTAATGTTCATCCCCTAGCTAGGTGACTTAAATAAATTTTTAAATTTTAAATTTATTGCGGGGAAGGCCAACCATGGGACAGACACTTCCAAATATAACCCAAAGAATACAAAACTTAGTAACAAGGAAGGCACCCCAGAGAAGAGATGCTATCTCTTGTTTCCAGCGGGAACGCCACTTATGGGGAGGGGGAGGGAACGTGTGAAGGGGCCGTAGCCTCAATTGAACACGTGTGGAGGAAGGGGTCTGATTTGATGAACCAGACTGGGAACCAGGAGGAGACCAGCTTTTGGTGACGCGGTGGGAGGTATCCAAACATCCATGCCTGAAAGTGGTCCACCAAATGAGACCAGAATCTGTGGACAGCTTCTGGGAGGGTGGGGGTGGAGCCTGCAATGGCATCTAAGACTATCGTATGGATGGTCCACATGGCGATTGCAACCACCAAAGCATGGAGGGAGGGTGGAAGGGGGAGGCCATTGATGAAGCAAACATATCTCTTGACAGACTGAAGGGATGCGTTTGATCCTGGCCCAGCAGACGTTGAACTTCGCGCCATATCACTTTAGAGGTGGGGCATTTCTCCAGGCGGTGGAACAGCGTTCCATACTGGCCACACATGACACAGGATGAGTGTAAAGCATTAGAGCGCTCAGCTGTACGATACATTCGCCTCAGGCAGCGCCACACATGGGAGCGGACTTGAGGCTGCAACAGAGGATGGTGTGCGTATCTTCAGATAGTCTTTTGGGTCTCAGTGGAATAAGGGATGTCCATTATGTCCAGGTAGTCTACCCTGGATATGACATGGGGTCATATGGGGATCACGCCATTTTGGATGGGTAGCCCCTGTACCTCTTGTGTGAACTGAGGAGAGGGGCGGCCTCTCTGGGCTGTATGTCTGCTAATACGAATTCTCCACTCAGCACTCCGCATGGAGAGGAGGATTCATTTGTAGTGGGTTTTGGTACCGTGAGGGCCTGTGGCCGATGGGTGTGAAGCGAGGTATTTCATCAGGGAGTGGGGGTTCGATGGGTTGTTGAGGCCCAAGGCTCAGGAGAAGTTGGAGCGGGCCGCGCAGGACCAGTGTTGGGAGGGGAGCGTAGGGGCGGTGATGGCCGCTATCCAGGTACCAAGATCTTGGTAGCATGGGCTCTGAAGTCGAGCAGACCCATGCCATCATGATAATGAGGGCCAAACATGACCTTTGGCTGTACTGGTGGAGGGCGGCCTGACCAAAGCCATCCTTGCAGCAGGGCATACAAGGCTTTGAAGAAGCTTGGGGAGAAGGGGATGGCGTGGGCTCCAAACCAGACTTTGGAGAGGAGCATAGAGTTGGCTAAAACAATCCTGCCAGTAAGGGAATTAGGGTGGGCTCTGAGAGAGGCGATTCGCTTCATCACGTTGTCCAGAATATGGCTCTCCATTACTGCTGATGCATATCCGCCTGCCTCCACCCAAACACCCAGATGGCGTACCGGCCCTATGGTAGGGCGTGGCATGAAGGGGAGCACCAGTGGGGCGGTGTGTGGGTTGAGCTTGTAGGGCGAGGGCGTGTGTGAGCAGATGGGCTGGGTTGGGAGCTTATTGCTGGGGCCCAGCAGTCCTGAGACCAACCAAGGAGAATGATTTCAGTTTTGGAAGCGTTCCGTGCCACGTTACTTACCCAGGAATACTCCTGGATGAGAGCTTCAAGTGCACGTGCATCTTGATTATTAGACACCCCAACCACACAATCATCTGCAAACGCCATCATCTTGACTGGGGCTTGGCCTGGCACATGGACCTCAGTGAGTTGGGCATTCACATTTCGCAGTAGTGGGTCAAGGCTGAAGTTGTATAAGAGTGGGCTGAGGGAGTCCCCTTGGCGAAGGCCCCTTTGAGGGCGGACTACATCGATTAGGAAGCCAGGGCCACGTACTGCCATTGTTGCAGATTCCATGAGCAGCATCACCCAGTTGATGAAGCGAGGGGGTACGCGGAATTGATGGAGGCAGGCCCTGAGGTATTCCCAGTTTACTCTATCATGGGCTTTCTGTTGGTCCAAGAATACAAGTGCCCCAGAGGCTGTGGACTAACATGCATTATCCACAGAGTGCACGTTATCCCAAATTGACCTTTTGGGTATGAAGCCGAATTGTTCTGGGGAGATGGTGGCAGATGCTATAATCCCTAAACAGTTAGCCATGATTTTTGTTAAAATTTTAGTATCCGTGTTGGTTAAAGAAATGGGGCGCCAGTTGGCTAAGTCTAGCTTATCGTCTTTCTTGAATAGTGTGATGGTAAAGGCCTCTTGTCCTCCTGGTAGGAGGCACGTATCCAACAGGATCTGGTTAAGCGAAGCAAGCAGCAGTGGGGATATATATTTGAAGTATTTTTGTAGAATTAATATGGGATGTCATCTGGGCCTAGGCATTTCTGGTTAGGTGCACCGTGGATGGCTGTCCATAATTTGTTTGGAGTAATTTAATATTTCTGGGTATTGAGAAATGGTGTAGATGAGGGCTCAGTCGAGGGATTCTGCCACTTCAGCTGGCTAAATTGGATCAGATTGGTATAACTCAGAGTAATACTTCTGTGTTTTGATTGCCACTTTGGCTGGCGTATCCACGATGGAATCGTCTGATCTTTGCACCTGTGTGCAGGCCACACTCTGGCGTGGTGAAAAATTTCTTTAAAAAAATATGCGGTGGACTTGTCACCCTTTGTGGTGCGTTTGGCCCTGTATTGAACAAAAACCTGATGTTTGTGTTGCCTTTTGAGCGCGTTGAGGTGGGCAGCTGCCTCTGCCCACTTCCGGCCTCATGCAGGGCTGTATCCTATAGTGGGGATATTGGACTCCAGGTATGCCAATTCTGCCAGAGCGCGCAAAATGACCGCCAATGTGGCTTGTGAGCATCTGGAGGAGAGGTGGCGAGAGTGGCGGATGGTATCCTCTTTGAAGGTTGCCCATGTGGAGATGGGGTCCGCGCAAAATGGTGTTACAAACTCTTTTGCCAAAGTTGCTGATTCCACCCAAGTGGAAAATCCTGGTGACGCGAGTTTGGGGGGGGCGGATCTTACACCAATGTGGGGCCCTGGCCGCTGTGGTAGGCAGGTGGTAGGTTATTGAGACCAGTTGGTGGTCAGAGAATTCCATTTTTGTTGTTTTGAAGTGGGAGATGTGGGGTTGGAATTTCACCGGTGTAAGGATAAGGTCGATGCGGGTCATGGACCATAATCAGCCATTGTGGACATGGGGGCATGTCATGTTTTTGAGCAGTGGGGTATGCCGTGGCAGTGCATCCATTAACCCAAGGGTGGCCTTTAGAACGCGCAGTTCTACATGACCCTGGGGGGCGTGGGATGAGGAAGGCCACTGGTCCGTTGGTGTGTTTAGCCAACAGTTCATGTCGCTGACTATGAAAGGGTCTGGGGGTAGCGGGAGGGATTTAACCAACGAGAAAAATTCCTGATGCTCACGTGCACCGTTTGGGGCATAGATGTTGATGATAGCGTGCGCCACGTCAGCCCACAAAAAAGTGACAATGAGGACTCGGCCATTTAGGAATGTGTCTGATGATAAAAATTTGATAGATTGTTTCTCCGAACTAGCACCCCACAGTGCTCTGACCAAAAGGATAGGGATGGTAGGAGCATGGTTTTCCAAGCCTCCTGTGACTCAAATAAATTTTAAACATTAAAAATCTTATTTTTGTCTAATTTACAAAACTGATCAATGTGTACAACCTCTAAATACTCTTTAATCTTCTTTAGATTTGGCATATATATCTTATACATCACCATGACTCAGGGCGTAAGCAAAGTCTGCAAATAATTTTACATTTTTTAGCCTTACAAAATGAAACACACTAGTCAATACTATGTAGACAGTCCCTCAGGTAACCATAGTCAACATCTGATGTGGATCAGAAAACTTGATATTATTCAAGATTTTGATGTCATTTCTACAGCTATCCTGATTTAACTTATTGAATATTTGAACTTGTGAGATGGCACAAATAAATTATTGGTGGGCGGGCCAAAATTGAATTGAGTATCAAAAAATGTACATTGTCAGCTTCATCAATGCAAAGTAACAGACCTTTTAAATCTCTTCTGTTTTTTAAATAAGATTTCTTTTATGGTTATTTTTTCAAGTAGTAGCTCAATAGACCGCAGACAAACCGGATCAAGGACTCCTAGAAAAACTCTTTGTTCAATTTACTAACTCCATCAACACTAGTAATGTATAGCAAGCAGTTAAGGGATATCTTTGGGGCTATGTTGGGGAAATCACTAAATGTTCTACTTGTTTAATTTTTACCCCTCAGTAGCATCAAATCTATTTAATTCTGCTGCATCTACTGAGTCATGGAGTTTTTTATCTTTCTTTCAGAGGTAGAATATTGTAAAGGAAAAGCAGAAACAGGGTACTCATCTAAAAAATTGTAATATTTCTTGCTAGAGTCACTATCATCTAGCACAAGGGGAACTTCATAGCTGAGTCTTAAGTATAATCTTCTTATAGATTGAAGATTCCTTATATTTAATATTTAACTTGTGTCCCAATAAGTATAACATACTGTTAATTTCCAGTTCAACTGCAGGAGCTGAGAAAGATAAATTTTTAACTCAAATTCTCAGGGAAGAATAAGCGCCTATAGCCTTGGCATTGTTTAGACTGGCAGTGCCATATCCTGGGTGTATTCAAGGTCCAGAGCGAGTTTGATCTTGTTGATAAGACATTTATGATACAACATTATTTGGGGATCCAATATCCAAGACATCCATTACTAAGACCTTCTGAATTACTATTTCAACTTTGGTAATGGTTTGTCCAAACTTTGGCAAGAGAGCTAACACCTTATTAAGGAGTAACGCTGCAATGAGTTTTTGACAGTCTCAGGATATTTCTGCTTAATTTTCAATATAACTATATATACTTAAGATGGGTTTTGATCACCAGATAAGGTTTTGATCAGCATCACAGGCTGTATTAATGAGCTTGGGGCACCCAATAACTTGACTGAGGTAAGTTCTGCAAGAACCTTAGCGGCATCAATATTGTGTTCAAAAGATATGGAATGGAGAGCTCAGTAGGTGACTAAAATATAATAACCTGTACTTGTAACCACTGCAGAGCATTACTATAATTGTTCTCAATGCCTAAAAAATGTGTTTTCATCGAAGTTTTGCTTTCAGGTACTTTAGGTCAGTTGGCTTTAAAGTTACCGGACCCTAAGCCAAAAACCCTTTTCCCTGATCGTCAGACAGTTTTTTTCTTATAACATATGTCTTTAGTGTAGTTTTTTTCATTAGTTTCACTTTAGCTTCTCCACCTTCTTAGGGTTTACTTCCTCCATGTTATATACTTGTGGTTCTGTGATTGTCTTACAATAGGTATCTGGTATTTATTATATCAACCATGAAAACAGGCTTCTTTAAAGTCTAAGACAGAATTGTAGCTTCATTTGACAGATATGCCATGTTTGGCAAGGTCAGGGCTACTATATAATTAGCTACGGCAACAGTTATGGCATTGTCCAAAGTAAATATTTTTGCGGTCAACAGCAGATGTAAATTAATAAAGAAGTGGTCCACAAATTCAGCCTGGTTTCATTTTTAGTAGCGCAAATCTCATAAAGGCCTGTTTCTTCATACTCAAGTTTCTTAGGAACTAATATTCTCTGATGAACTTTTCTTTCCCATAACAATCAATTTAGTTACTACAATTTGATTTAAACAGCAATTTTTGATAATCACACAGGAGAGATGAGCGTTTTTAATAATAATCTAATACAACCTGGGCGAGCATCGCATTAAGAGGTGCGCAAAATGGTGCACTCAAGGGCAAGAAACGCCCTGGAGGGGGACCAGGAACCCAAGCCGCCAAGAAACCACAAACTCAGACACCATCCGGGTTTATGGTGTTTACTATAAAACAAGATCAATACATGTATAGCCAATGTAACCAACCCCTTTCAAAGGTGGAGCATGGGCTCTGAATCTTTCTTGGGAATGAGTCCCCAACCCTGTGGGAGAAAACATGCGAGGCACAGCCCTCCCTTTTCCCCCATGCGGTATATGTCACCACCAACAACATGGGCCATGGCTGGATCAAAATTGGTTTCAAAACAGCCAAAGAAGCAGAGGCCGCAGAAAATTCTGCATCGAAATTGCCCTTCCTGGGGGCAAAAAAATAGTGCACACCGCGTGCACCAGATGGAACAAAGCGAAAACTTTGTTCATTTCATTCAACTCACTCCCTATAAACTTCCTCATAAGGTAATTGAGGAGGAGCTCCACAAAGGGCTTGTAGTCTACAGAGAAATTATTTAACTCAAATTACAACGATTTTGCCTGATGCCAACCCTGTGCACAGGCAAAGCTATCGCTGTGATCAACCCATTCCCCAGAGTTGAAGATGACTTATCAAGAATCCCCCGCACAGCAGAGTTTCACTTTGAGGATAGGGGACAGAATCCACATTCTGAGTTATACCAGAACGTGCACCGCCTATATGTAACTACTGCAGTTCATTGGAACATAAGGAACACACATGCCCCGTGAAGGAAGGCTTAATGGAAGCAGATTACTGTGAGGAAGCCATGGACAAAAGTAACAAAACTTTGCCAGAATGACTGATGGTCACCACCCATTCCTCTGGGGTGAAGCTGGACTTTACTCCATCGTGGACCCAGTTACACATAAACAATGCAAAGCGGCACAAAAATCCTGCAAGCTGGCAGAGGCCAAGGTGGCAGCACATGTGGAATCATCCATTGACCCTAAACAAATTCAAGAGGAAATTTCAGATATTCACTGAGCCAACCAATCAGAACAATATGCCCAGGTTGAAAATTTTCACAGCAATTTGACTGAGTTACCAAGCGACATCAATCATGCACACTTTGAGGAACAATTCAACCACAATATGGGCGAAAATGAGGTGCACATTTCTTCAAATTTGAACCACAAAATTACAGAACCCAATCAGCACCCCACATCGAACCATCATGAGATAAGTGCAGGAAAAGATAACACAAATTCCAAAAACTGCAACTCTTATGAAAAATTGAGTCAGATCAAGGGAACTGACATTGTCACTGAGAAAGTTGGAGTACAGATGCGGAGCATGGCCAAAATGAGCTGTGGTGGGATAGGGCCAGAGGGCCCCTCCCAACAGCTCCTGAGGTGCCGCGGGCACCTCAGTGTCAATAGGGATGCTAAACATCGCGGGAGCCAAGGCTCAAACGTCCCAAGCCAAAAAGCTGAACTTCATGCGAAAACCCCTTGTAGACATCTTGGCCATACAAGAAACCCACTGTCTACAAGGGGAAGAAGTATCCTGGTCAGCCAGGGTCTCACCATCACAATTGATATGGACATCTCACTGTGGGGTGTTCATCTGAAATAACAAAAAATTAAAAATTACAAACTCCTCATCATACCTTCATGGCCGCGTCCTGGTAACAACAATCACATGCCAAGAGGAGACAATCTTGATAGCATGCATCTATGAACCGTGCACCACAGCTGAGAGAAAACAATTTCTCAAAACCATTCCAACACTCACCCTCCCACCAGATACCATCCTTTTGGGTGACTTTAACTGCTGGGATAACCCCAACAAGGACCAATGGCCTAACCCCAGGGTATACCCACTGGGTCACATCAAATTCTGCAATATGAAGGCATCCCTTGGCCTACAGAATGCCCTCCCCCCAGATCACCACTCCTTCCCCACATGACACGGCCCAACATACGTGAGGGAACGCTCATATCAATGAGCTGCATCAATCACATCCTTGTTCTGCAATCCCAACAATTAAGAATTTCCAAATTTACAACAAAAAAGTCAATTTTAGACCACCGACTTGTTTTGGTGCAAATATCACCAACCTGAAACCACGCACAGGTGTTACCCTGAAGAAAGTTACACCCAGAAAACGTGAAATTACCCAAAATAACCAAATGGGTTGAACATGAGGCCACAAACCAAAAATCACAGCCCCATTCACTTTAAATCCCATTGCAAAATGGGCAAATTTCAAAAAGGATTAATCAACAAAACCTGACATATTGCATCACGCAAGTACACCATGGACAAAGCCACAATCAAGCGTACCTTGGCGGAACTGTACCACCTTGAGCATAACACTCCAAGAGACAGTTATAGCCCCAACTGGGGATGCAAATGGGCGGAAATATCCGCCTGACTAAACACCCTCATCTTCAAGCACCAACACAGAATCATAGTATCAAACAAAGGTAAGTTCATAAAGGAAGGAGAAACATGTTTGGCATATTTCTTCCACCAATTCCAATCCCACGGCAACCAGCCCACGTGCACACAGGTCCACAAGGCTAATGGCACCGTGGCAACTGACCCTGAGGAGGTCAAGGAAGTAATACACTGCTATTACACTGAATTATACCAGGATACGCTGACAGACCCACAAAAAATCACAAATTTATACAAACTGCCGGAATACAAAGCACACCGCCAAACTACAATATTCTAAATCTATTTACATGGGAGGAGCTTTGGGATACAATACGCGGTGCACCATTTAGGATTTGCCCAGGGCCTGATGGGATACCCTACGAATTTTACAAAAAATATTTTCAACAATTTGCCCCTCTCCTATTGGCATCTATGAACCAGTGCTTGCTGGAAATACGCCTCCTACCTGGTGGCCATGAATCATATGTCATAACCTTATATAAAAAGTTTGACAAATTGGACCTGGCCAACTGGCGTCCAATCGCACTATCTAATACTGACACAAAAATTCTAACAAAAATTTTAGCAGCCAGATTAGGCGCAATTGCCTCGACGTCCTATCACCCAACCAGTTTGGGTTTATACCAGGGCGCTCAATCTGGAACAACATACACCCTGTTGCAAATATTTGCCAATCCAAAGCAACTGGAGCCCTAGTCTTCTTAGACCAGAAAAAGGCATATGACCGCGTTAGCTGGCCATACCTAAAGGATTGCCTACACTATTCAAACTCCCACCCAGATGATAAACTGGGAGATGCTCCTCACAGAATCTGCAACCATGGCTGTATGTGGCCCTGGCTTCCTAACTAACAAGATCACACCACACAGAGGGCTCAAACAAGGGGACCCCCTCAGCCCAATGCTGTATAATTTCAGCTTTGATCCACTCCTCCGCGTAACTGACTCACGCCTCATGGGCATAACTGCACAAGGCCAGCCAACAGTCAAGATACTGGCCATCGCGGATGACTGTGTGTGGCAGGTATAGCTAACAACAATGATGACCGACAGCTGGAATGCACCCTAGAGGAGTACTCCATGGTGAGCAACGCATCGCTCAACAAAAGGAAAACAGAAATCATTCTCTTAGGCAAGTACACTAACAACTGGGCTACAACACCTGAACCTCACACCCCCATATGAAGGAAAACCCACTCATATTACCCTTTAAATCTATCTCCCACCACCACTCCTGCCCACCAGCTTGGGATATGGCTGGAAGCAGGGGGATATGCCAATGAGGCATTTGAGAACAATCTATTACAGCGGGTATCCAACCGCGTTGCCTCCTCAAGGGAAGATCCCCAGGACTAATGGGGCGAGTAACAGTTGCTAACTCAATCATCCTCCCAATACTATAGTACCCAGCCCATGCGATCGCCTTCTCACCCTCCTTCATAACTTCAATCTGCGCGCTCATCCAGGGCTGGCTGTGGCCCAGATCCATCCTCCCATACGGATGGAAACACTTTTTGGCCACGCTCAAGCGGAGGCATGGGACTAATAGATTTTAAGAGCCACGCCAACCTCATCCTGGGTACCTGGATAAAGGAAGTCCTTGCCCCAGACCTCCTGCAACAACACTGGTCCAGGGCAGCGATAATTAACTTCGCACAGGTGCTAAAATTAACCAACTCACATAGCCCACCCAGACTACTATCATACCTTGCTATACACCTACCGCAACAGGCCCACATGGAACCCCCCTCACTTCAAATGCATCCTCCAAATCATCCACCGTATGAGATGGACCGTAGAGAACACTGGCTTTGTGCAGGGAAGGGGACGACCCAGCTCCCACTTTAAATTAAGAAATCCAGAAAACCACACCAGAGAGACATGCTTGCTATGACCCCAACCACTGCTAGAATCGAATACCTAGATGTGTTGGACATCCCCTACGATTGAACCACACAGAAGACAGTGTGGGAGAATGACGCACCACCCACTCCTACAGCCGAGGATAAGAGCTAACGCCTGGCGCTGTCTGAGAAGGACCTATAGGACGACGGACCACTCCAATTTCCTCCACATAACTGCGCAGTATGGTGAGGGGAGGGCTCCCCTACATCACCGCCTAGAAACATGCCCCCCAACCAAAGCCATATGGCAGGAAGTCGCGCGCCTGCTTAAGATTAAAACGAGCAGGAATTTTTATATCAAAGAGCCTCCTCGCACTCCAGATTGAATCACCAATCCCATCTACCCTCCGCTCCCTAATGAAACCCATTGCAATGTGGACAATCCACACCATTGCCTTAGATGTGTTCAGGGGCACGGTCCTAACCCTCCATGGGGTTATCAACAGGTTCCACGTCCACTTACTGGAGCACTTCCAAGCCTGGCTCTAGGGATATATGAGGCCAAGGCAACAGGCGCTCATAGAATCGTGGTTCCCACTCTGGTTCCTCCACATGGACCCCTTCCTTCACACCTGCTCCATATCGGGGGAATCCACCTCAGAGTAGCGCACCAACCCCCCATACCTGGCAGTCCCGCTGGCAACAGGGGTAACCTGAGTACCCTGGGGTGCCCAATTTTATCTATCTTTATTTTCCACATATACTTGGTAATGCCAGTCCCCTGGTCAGCTTGCCTCGGTTAAATAGAATAAATCTTCTGATGAATGCTTCATTAACTTCACTCCAGATATGCAGGAAATCCATATGAAGTACTATAGCATCTTGAGACATACAGCTTAAACAAGATAAAACATGCTTATTTTTTGATGTTTAGTCGCACCTTCCATTGTGACTTCATAGATTTAGAGGAAAGATTCAATACTCTCTTTTCCAGGTGTACACTTGTCGTTGAAGGTATGCTCAAAGGCAGTGGTTCCAATCCTGAGACGACGTGTACTCTGGAAACTTCAGATTTAGTAAAATTGGTATGAGTGTCGCTCTGCTCAACTTGGCGTGAGAGTTGATATATTTAATCCTTATAAGATTGAGATGTTGCTCCATTTCCTACATAGTAAGTCTTGGTGCGACATCTAAAAGAATAAATCTTCTTTCAAGGATGACTTTGTCATTCTCCAAGTTCTTAGCTCAGATGTCAAGATCATGAATTTGTCTGCAAGCGGATGAGTGGTAGGTTTACAAAAGTTTGTTCTTGTATTCAATACTCCGATGTGCCAATTCATGTCCTCTATCATCTCTTTTCATTTAGTGCTCTGAGGAGGCTTTTCAGCCTTGGTTTAAGCTCTTCTATGAGAGTGTTAAAACGTTTATAACCCTCCTTGAGGCGATGTAGACCTGTTTAATGTCTTATGACTAGGTGATTTGCCTCTCATATCTCTCTCCAATTGTTTGAGTCACTCAGTGATGTAATGAGTAGGCACCTGATCACATGGGATGCCTGATTTGGCTCAACATGGGCCACTCGGGAAACAATATTTTGAGGTACTGATTTAGTCTCAGATGTTTGATGGGCCTCAAGATCATCAATTTATCCTAGGTCTTGCTCTAGCCGGAACTCAGGGAGTGTGATCTATTCTTCCTCATAATGACAGCTAGTAAAAGCCTGAACTGCAATATCGCCATGATCTTTGGCATCTTGTCTTCAAAGCTCTTGGGTAAAAGTATTAAGTAACCTTCTAGTAGTTTTTATTTGACTCCATGATGTCCTTTCAGAGAAGCTTCATAGCTTTCTCCACATTCTTAACAACACTGGAATCTATAGTACCCATCTGGTGATGGAGTTGAATAATATAGGAACAATTCACTTTGATCAAAATCCATATGTTTTTTTAATATTATAAGCTAAATATATACCTTTTTGTAGGCCATCCATGAGCCCATGTGTATTAATATAACGATGGAGCTTCTCGTTGTGAACTCCTAGTAAATGCATAATGGTTTAGCCCTGGATTTATGAACTCATGATGTAGTGAGGTGGATCTGCACTTGAACTGTATGTCTCTGAGGAACGTTTAACATATAGGTTCACGAGAGTATTGTTCACATCTGATGCCCTTCTGCGCATGGCTATTTCTCCTGGGTTAATGACTCCACAAAGTAAGTCTCAAACCCTTTTATTCGAAATATATGTTAGACAATGTGATTTTAAAATCTCCATTGGATTTATGAACTTTCACAAATGTATTGATGGGTAGCCTTCCCATTTTTTTCCTTCACCATTTCCATTGTGACCTAGAGGGTGACACTTTCAATAAAGTTATCTTCCACAGTGCAATAAATTAGGTGTAGGTATTGTTAAGCGTTGGTTGAGCCCATGTAGTGAGTACCATCTTGTTGGGCTTTCTTTACACAGCTCTATAGTGCTTAGACCATAAAGTCCGCAGTCAATACTTGAAGCGATCTAATAATCATAACAAGTATTTTAGTTTATTTTTGAGGTTTCCAAGTCCCACTTATGTCCCATAATCTAAGGTATTCGTCCTATGGTAAGTTTGGAGAATTTAGATAATTAATTTTAAGTACCAAAAAGTTATTAAATAATTACATAATCTTTATGAATTATAGAATATGGGTTTTTATATTTACTTTTAACAAAAACCATAAGAAAAAGTGTTATTAAAATAATGGAAGGGGAAAGCTGAAGAGGGTTTTGGTCAGGCGATGCATTATATTATACAAATGCCTTTGTTGCATATTATTGATAGGTTAAAAAAGTAGGTGAATGTTCCAAGTCGCATGAGACTTGGTATCACTTAGGTTTATCCTTAGGCAGATTCTTGATTCTTACCCTTTTGCGGGTTTATCTTAATTTAATGCCTCTGGTGCCACCTAGAGTAATGGTCAAATGACATTTTGATAATTCTACATTTTAATTGAGCAAAGTTATGTCTTGAGGTATTTCAAGCTCAAATTAGTCTGATGAAATTCCTTAATATTTATTTGAGCCTTACCAACATTTAAATGTCTTTATAATTATTCAATGCACCTTCTGTACCCCCCTTCGTGGGCCTAGGCATCAATTTCCTTGGGTGAGTCAAATGCTAGATATTTTCCCATCATTTTATATATCTTGATATCTGTCACTATCAATGAAACACACCTGGGGATATTAAGAAGCTACAGAAATCAAGACAATCTATATGAAACTATGTATTTCAGGAAATAATAAAAGTCCACCATTATCAATAAGTCTGCTACTAAGATGCAAATAGCTAAAATGGTCCCTCGATATATCCATCCATTGATCTGACAGACTATTAAAATCCTTGCCAGTAGTTCAACAAGATCAGTGGACTGATTTAGCTCTTAAGGCTCAACACCAAGACAGCCGGCTACTGGCGGATAATCTGGATGGCACCTAAGGAGAGGTTCACATAGTTGTTTTGAACAACCAATATTAATAAAGCAAAGTCTTTTCCAGTAGACAAACTTGCTGACCAACTGAATGCTAATCTGGCCAGCATCATTGACAAGGTGTTAGATAAACGGTGGTATCATCTGATTAGGCAGTTGATATGCTTTATCACTTCAGCCATTTCAAATAATAATTGAAGGCAGAGGTGTAGTGGCACACAACTATGGAGGCTACCAATCATGAGGCCCATGCTCAGATGGAATCCACCATCAGGAAATTGGAAGAAGAGCCAAACTGGCAGCTTTTCCACCTCTTAAGAGCAGTGATTATTAACTACATTGATTCAAGGCCTTGAGCAGAGCACTAATCCAAGTCATAAGAGACTCTGTGGTCTCAAAGAGCATCTGAATGATGGTATCTAATTTTGACTGCCTATATAGAGAATTTGTATCGCTGAACAACTTAGCCCTGGCCCAGGGTCTTAGAAACACACACCTCACCAAGGAGAAACGTTGCTCTAAAAGCCTGACTTGCAGTGACAGAACTAAGATTGTCTAGGTTGAGCAATCCTTGCAGCATGAGCACCAATACCAGTATGACAAACTAGACCTGTTATGTTATTAAATCATCATGAACTCTTTATGATGCTGGTGGGAATCCTCTTACTAAAAAATTGAAAGGGATATTAACTGACACACATGAGTTTAGCCCAACGGACCTAGAATCTAAAAGTTATGGGGCGTTAACAGGGTGAAATATTCTGGTGGTCCTGACTTTGATAAACACTCTTAAAAGATTTACTTAAACTGCTATCGTGAAACTCTTACCTGCACACTCTGACTGCACAAGTCAACCATGAAAAATAACATCTTACCCTACTCCCATCGCTAGTCCATCTACCTCTTTTGTTAGCACTAGGTGGTCCCAACCTAAGGGGGGATACACTAATCTTTATTTGATCAAGCCTGAGCTCCTAAGAGGTTAAAGCAAAGGTAGGGGTTAGAGGAGGTGTTGAGAAAGGGTGGGGGAAATCTTTGCCAGAGCCAGGTGTCTGGCCAAACTAGTTGGAATCAGAGCAGGGTGTGTTCGCTGCTGTAAATTAGTCCCTGATTTCAGCAAAAGGCAGAATTATTTTCCTCAACTGCTGAGATAAATAAAGGGGGTTTTGGCCACTATTTATAACAATAAAGCTTATATTTAATATAAAAGATTGGTTTTAGAGTTCTTATTAGGTTGCAATGAGGGGATTAAAAGCAAACCCTTTTACGATCGCACTGCTAAGTATTTAAAATAATTCAAGGTTTGAAGCAATATAGGCGAATGATTCATTATTACCTTTGAGACTATTTAGGAAATATGGGTGTTCAACCTATTGGAGCTCTTGAAACTTGGCTCACTTAAATGGGAAGGCCGATGGAGGGTTAAGGTAGTTAGGACAAGGCTGTGAGGTAAGGATTTGATATATTTGAGCCAATCATCATAGGCAAATAGTTTTACCTGGTGGGACCCCCTCCAGGCCTATAAAAGGGGACAATCTTCATGATGGAGTTAGAACTAGATTGGAAAAAAAGGGCTTGAAGGGTCCTCAGAATGGCTCCTCTGAATCCGCCGCCAATTTGGTTTAACCCTGCTACTAATAATATGCCTATTAGGCCAAGGAGAGGGCGTAAAAGCATTACTCCAAGAGTCCATATTCCACATAAGAATCGAATAGGCCTTTAATATATTTAAAATCAGAGCTATTCTCCTCCAAACTATTCTTACTATCTAGTCAAACAACTGTTAGTCCGACAGAACTGACCAATTAGCACAAGGTGACATTGTAAATACTCTCAGGGCCATCTCAAAATGAACCTGAAAGTGGGTGATCATATGGGGTAGCTTCCACAGAGTGGAGCCAGTTATCCACCTCAACTCACCTAAATTTTGACTCAAGAAAAGAATTGCTGACATAACAATTGCAACATGATGCCTCATCCATACATCTGAGGACACCAGTGGTGGTATAAAATTGGTGATATAGTTATTAATTGCTTTAAAGGTTTTTGAACAGAGTTACACCCACTGAGCAATGTACTGAAAATTTGGATATCATCAGTCCCCAGAAACAAACTTAATAAATTTACTAATAATACAAAGCACTAGTTTCCACCACACTACTTTATTTATTTTGATAAAAAATATCAGATTCTCTTCTGCTTGCAAGTCCTTCTTTATCCTACTATCCTCTCTCCTACTCCTAGTCAATGACGATCCCTCCTCTTCCTCACACTCTGCTCATATCTTCATTGCGTGGTCAGTTTTGACCCTTAAGCATAATTATCATCCATTTGCTGAAACTTGTTTGGTCAGTTTCGACCCTTCATCTTAAAAATTAATTATTTGCTGGAACTCATATGGTTTCAACTTGTTATTGTAGGCTCTGGAAAAAATTCATGGTGAACTGGTATTGCCTCTTTGCCTTATTCAAGACACTCAAATATTCAAAATCTACTAAATCATTTTCATCAGATATTAGCCAATCCGCAACAACTATTTAGAGCTTACTGTCCAGGCATAATAATATCTCAACATTACCCCTTGACTGGATGATAAGTCACTAATGCTTATACGCCTGAAGAAACTTTGCGTGTACTCAATTAATAATTTGACCAAATGATGAATCCTTGATTTTATAGGCGTTTAAGCCTGTATTCTCTATTTTTTGAATGTCCAATTAAATATTGGCTATTTTGTGCTTCTTCCCAAACCGTAATTTTCATGGAATAAAAAAAGCTCTCCTACCTTAAACTTTGATATCCTATCACGTCATACCATATCAAAACCTGGTACTTGATCTTCTTACCCAAACTAGAGTAGGATTTTGTTTGTAGTCTGCTTAAGGTGTCCATCAGGCTACTAGATAACGTTGCAGATCCACTCTGCCAGTATCTTCTATACAATCATAAAAGGAGTGTGGATAGGGCTGTGTGCCAGCCATAGAGCAACTGAAAGGAAATCTACCAAACCGCCGAGTGGTAGCTAAAACTGTAGGCGATGATGATTTGAAAAGGAGACTACTACAATCAGAGGGCTATCCATTAACAGCTTCTGGAGTATGTTCACCAGTGTTCCATTAACCCATTCGGCCATTTAATTGAATTTGGGGTGATATGGGGTCTTTAGAACACCACGGATGGCTATCAATTCATTTAGCTTAGGTAGAAAGTGGAAGGCAAAATTAGTTCCATTGTCAGTAAGGTTGAACTGAGGGCAGCCGTGATGCTGAATTATAAATTTCATTATGAACTTAGCCACACTGACCGCCCTGAGATCTTTTATTACCCGTGATTTGATCCACCTGGTCAAGTGGTCAATTTATACAAGAATATACTTATACCAGTTTTCTCTCATTGGAAAATGCCTAAAATATTGATGGATACCGTGTTCCAGGCAAAATGAGGTTTTGCCAGCTAGTAAGGGTCTTCTGGAGGAACGGCTTTTCCACTTGGCACTCGTGGCAGCATTTATTTCTCAAAAATTAAAGTGGATGAACTTCCAATAATACTGAGGTTGCAGCAATTCCAGCATCTTACATACTCCACCATGTCCTACTGCTCAGTGAGTACTCATATTGATATTAGGTTGGGAAAAAGGTCTTGGAAAGTTCTTTGCATTTACAAAATCCGCTTGTACAACTCGCCTTTCTTTTGGAAAGTATTGGCCCTCATTCCGTCTAATGCCTTAATTACTTGTGAAACTCATTGACATTCCCGCTAGGCAGCTTATCATACATGATATTGCTAAGATCTGCCATGATGGCATCATTGGTAGCTGAAATAGGAAGTTGGCATTATGGTGTTTTTCTCCAGGTTGGTGAAGGAGATCATAATATTAAGCTTATAAATTGAGGGTTCATCAAGCTAGGTGCCTTTCTGGTTCGATGAGATTCTGCAGTCAGCTTAACAAAGCGTGGTCCGTTACTACTTTGAATTTCACTCTTGCAGGTAACCCTGAACTGCTTGCAGGCGTAGATTACCACTAAGCACTCTTGCTCAGTAATGGTATAATTCCGTTTGAGGCATTTCAGACTCCAGCTGCAGTGCGCGACAGGCTGCTCCTCCCCTTCATCATCTTCTTAGGATAAAACTGCTCCAGCAACATAAAGTGAAGCTTCTGTTTGAACAAAACTCTTTCTCGAAATTTAGGTATTGTACAGGGGCACTACTTAATGCTATCTGTAGCAATCAAAGGCACATTGTCAACGTTCCGTCCTTCCAAATTCAGCGTCCTTCTTCAGCAGCTCAAACAGTGGGCCCCCAACACAGCTGAAGTTGGGGATAAAGCGCCAGTAATAACCAAATATCCCCAAAATACCTGCACATCGCGTTTGCTAATTGGCGGGGTCATCTTCTGGATAGCTTTACCTTAGCTAACTCAGTTTAAGCCCCTTCGCGCCAACCACATATCTAAAGTATTCTAGTTGGTCCTTGAAGAAGTGGCATTTGAGGGGCTTAATTTTGATATTGGCCTTGGCAAGTCAGCGTAATACCTCTTCAAGGTGGATAAGATGCTCAGAAAAAAATCCACAAAAAGACATTGATATTGTCAAGGTACACAAGAATGCACGACATCTTAAGATTAGACAACATAGTGTCCATGGCTCGTTGAAATGTAGCTGGGGCATTGAACAACCCTTGAAGCATACACATTGGCTAAAGAGCCCCTTGGACGTTATTATGGCGCATTTCGCTTGTTCTGATGTGGGAAACTCAATTTTCCAGAACCTGATATCAAATCCATTGCAAAAATAGCAAGAGCCATCTAACCAATCCAAAGCGTCATCAATTTAGGACAGGGATAGGTGTCCTTTTTGGTTATGCTGTTGAGCTTCTAGTTTTCAATTACTGATTGGTTGGTCCATCATTTTTTTACAATTAGGACTGGTGAAGCCCATGGACTCTTTGACAAAAAGAGCATTACTTGCTCCAGTAACTTCCTTATTTCCTCATTAACTACTTCTTCAGCTGCCTTTATATGGCGGATTGGCCAAGATCGAATGGGGGATGGTCCATAAGTCAAGCCAATGAACAACGTCATAAGTGCACCCCAGATTGTGATCATCACCACAAAATTTTTACAATATTTTTTTGAATAAGGCTAATGCACGATTTTTCTGCTCTTCTGATAATCTTGTTAAATTTTCTGAGTGACCACTGCCAGTACGCTGGGTTGGGGTTCAATGGAGATTAAATTTGTAGAATGATCCAGATTCATGAAAGCGGATAACCTCCTCAATGGGGGTCAATATAAGTATGCCACTACTTTGTTTCAGCAAACCTGCAAAGGCTCTTTCTGTAAACTTTTCTAGAACTTCGACTTCCTTGTGGCCAGGAAGGATGATGCCTGGAGCTGCTTGAAACTCTAACTGTGACTTTTGGTAAGACCCAATAACCTTCCCATAAAGTCCTTTGGTTATTTAACCCTCTAGATTAGTACTCATCATAACTTGATGACCAGAGGGGATTGTTATGGGTTCAGCAGCTTGGAGGGGCAACCCTTGTACCTGTAATCTTCTTGGGGATAGCTTGGGTTTTACTTTTAAATTGATGGTAATGAACATGGATTAAACCATCACAGTGCACGATATTGACCTGCTATACGGGCAGGATCCTTTGGCATTTCATTGGAAGTGAAATAAATGAGGATCTGCTGTCCCAGACCTTAAGAGTCTCTCCTCCACCATATCGACTACTGCGCCAAAGTGACGCATAAAAGCTTTCCTATAAGCAGGTCATATAAATTATTTGATAGCACAATTACTTGAGCTATGACAACGATTAACCCAAAATGTAAGGGGTAGAGCACTGTATGCTCCCTCTGAGACTGTGCTTTCCAATCCATCGGTGCCATACACCATCCAATGCTCTACGTCAGGTTTTAATGCCAACTTACTTACCAACTTGGTTGATACTATGTTGACTGGTTCACCTGTATCTACAATAACGCGATTTTGGTTCTTTTCTACAATGATGTTGCAATATGTGCACTAAAAATAAGAAAAGCTTTGACTGTTCACCACGTGAATGTTCATATAGTCTCTCTTTTCAAGAAAATGCCCTAATACCCATACTGACTTTAGAATATTCTTTAAAATGGTGTATATTAGAAAAAGAAAGGTACTTCCTTCATGGTAGAAGAAACCAAGAGGGCCTGGGCTCGTCCACCAAAATTTGTTAAAAATCTGACAGATATATGGTTTTATTTCGCCTGGATACCCCCTTTCCCAGCAGCATTTTTTATTCTTTCCCAGGTCAGCACATGGACCTCCTCAGCTCTCTGCTGATATAAAAATAAATCATCAAATGAGGGGACTTCAGAGGAATATACTTCAATCTGTTTGGGAGAGACAGATGAGGTTGGAATAGCGGAGATAGAGAGTCTCATCTCTACTCCGCTCTGTCTTCCCTGGACGTACTGTGGTCTGATGGCACAAAAATGAGCCTGACGCTTAGGGAAATTAAGCGCAAGATGCCAAGGATTACCAGCCCATAACATCTTGGCTCATTGGATTCCTAATTTTTAAAAAAACCCCCTTTTGGGGGGAGCCAAAAAGGGGGGGGGGGAAAAAAAACCCGGGTTTAAAAATTAAAATTTTTTTTAAAAAAATTTTTAAAAAAAACCCCCCCCAAAATTTTAAAAAAAATTTTTTTCCGGGGGAAAAGGGGCCCCAAAATTTTTTGGGGGGGGGGGTTTTTGGGGGGGAAAAAAAACCCCAAAAAAAGGGGGGTTTTTTTTAACCCGGGAAAAAAACCCCGGGGGGGGGGGGGGAAAAAAAAAATTTTTTTTCCCCAAAAAACCCCAAAAAAAATTTTAAAAAATTTAAAAATTTGGTTTTTCCCCCGGAAATTTAAAAAAAAGGGGGTTTTTTTTTTTGGGGGAAAAAAAAGGGGAAAATTTTCCGGGGCCCCAAAAAAAATTTTTTTTCAAAAAATTTGGGAACCCCCCGGGGGGGGGCCCCCCCCCAAAAAAACCCCCCCCCCCCGGGGGGAAAAAAACCCCCCCCAAAAAAAAATTTTTTTTGGGGGGTTTTTTTTTTCCCCCCGGGGGGGGGGGAAAAAAAATTTCCCCTTTTTTCCCAAAAAATTTTTTTTTTTTGAAAAACCTTTTTTTTTAAAAAAAAATTTTTTTGGGGGGCCCGGGGGGGTTTTTTAAAAAAAAAAGGGGGGGGGGGGGGAAAGGGGGGAAAAAAAACCCCCCTTTTTTATTTGGGGGGGAAAAAAAGGGGGGGGGGTTTTTTTTTTTTAAAATTTTTTGGGGCCCCCCAAAAAATTGGGGTGGGGGGGGTTTTTTTTTAAAAAAGGGGGGAAGGGGGCCCTTTTTTGGGGGGGGGGCCCCCCTTTTGGGGTTTTCCCCCAAAAAAACCCCCAAAAAAAAAAAAATTTTTTAAAAAAAACCCCGGGGGAAATTTTTTAGGGGGTTTGGGGGGGTGGGTTTTCCCCAAAAAAAGGGGTTTAAATTTTTAAAAAAAATTTTTTTTGGGTTCCCAATAGAAGATAGCAAGTGACTTGGTCGGCGCTTCCAACTTCCAGCTCTGGAATCAACAACATAGCCTTACGCCAATCCATAACCCTCTCCACCGCAATCTCAAACCACATGAAAAACCCATTTATATCTTTGTCACGGTTAAAGGGGAGGCTTATCAATGAAGACCTCCTCCTCCATAAAAACCCAATTTAATTTACGCTCTGCGCAGTGTAGCTGCTCTGCATTGTCATCTAAGCAATTGTGAGTTGTCTCACTTGGTAACCAAACAGATGCAGTTGGTTCAAGCCTTATCAAGCTGATCTTTTATACCATTTTGTTCCTGAATAAGCATCTTTTGAGTCTGGAGTGATATAATTTTAGAATTTTATTTGAGGTGGGCCGACCTGGGGACAATACCGCACCAATAAAGGGAAGTGAGAAAATGGGAAAGGAGATAAAACCCATTAAACCTCCATGTGTGGCGTATGATAGGCCAGGAACATTATGGATCGCCATTGCTATTTTCTATCTCAGTTCAGGTATTGGTGTTCAACGCCAACAAATTCATAATTGCCCCCTACCCAAAGTTCATTGACTGTGATTAAACTCTGGGAGGCAGTGGTAGAGGGTCCATATTATATCACTGGGGTATCCTCCCCAGCTGGAGTGATATATTCACAACAAGTTATATTTCCTTATATTGGGATAACTCAATAAACTGGGGTAGCTTCAAGTTGAGCTGGTTGAACAATCTACTTAGCGTTACAAATCTTGATAGTGGTTGATCAATGGGCCCCCTGTAGTGAGTACCACTATTGAAAATTGGTAATATAGTTACTAATCGCTGTAAGGGTTTTTTCACAGGGTTACGCCACTAAGCAATGGACTGACAATATGAAGGTCTTCAGCTTAGAAACAAACTTAACAAATTAACTAATAATACCAAGCACTAGCTTCCACCACACAACTTTATTTATTTTTATAAAAAATAGCATATTCTCTTCTGCTTGCAGTTCCTTCTTTATCCTACTATCCGCTCTCCTACTCCTAGTCAATTATGATCCCTAACCTTCCCCACGTTCCTCTCATATCTTCGTTGTCTTGGTCAGATTTACCCTTCAGTGTAACTATCATCCATTTGCTAAAACTTGTTTGGTCAGTTTTGACCCTTCTGCTTAGCAATCAATCATTCTCTGGAACTCATTTGTAAGCTCCACGTTATTATAGCTCTGGCGAATATTCATGCTGAGCAGGTAGCGCCTCTTCGCCTAATTCAAGACACTCAAATATTCAATAAAATACTAAATCGCTTTTATCAGATAATATCCAATCTGCTACAACTATTTAGAGCTTATCATCCAGTCTTATCAATATCTTAACAAGCGGTTTTAGGGTGAGCCCTATAACTTTCTAAAGCTCAACAATAAATGGAGCATACACACATTCTTGCCATTATCAGAGATTAGCATGGACGGCATGAGCAACAAGGCTAAACTAGCAACCCTAGTGAAATTGGTGCACCTGGTAAGTCAAGAGCTGGAGATTAAGATCAATGAAACGGGGTTGACTTATCAGAATGCAAAAACACCATCATAAAAAAATTCGGCGAGCATAGATGATAATGACCAGGAGAACTGCCTTCCTAAATATTTACTTCAAGAAAAATAAACAAATTTAGAGTTTTCTGATTGTGTTACCTTGAAACTGAGGTGCTATATGACAAGAGAGTTTCAATTACAACACACAAATTGCCTTATATAATGCATTTGAACCTTATAAAAACTTGAACTGGGCATACACCCATGTTAAATGATGACTATAACATATCAAAGATGGTGAACTACCTCTGGTGTTGTGCTGTGACCTTCAATGCATCCAATAATAGCTACTGCGATAACCTGAGAAAACTGAAGCAAGCTTACCCGCAAGACCACAAAGAGAACTGACTGAATACCAACAGATCTGGAAAAGATGACATCCACTTTTTCACAAGTCATTAATGTGGTGTAAAGGGGCATTATCCATTCAATGAAACGCCAGGACCTAGACCTAGAAGTGCATTACGTGGGAGCAATGGTACTGAAGAGCAAGGAAAAGAATGGGAGGAGTAGAAACAGGATATTTACCTCTTCCAGACTGACAATTTAGTAGTTCAAGCCGTAATCCCATGATGTCCTCGCCTAATCAATCCATAATCCTTGATGATGTACTATTAGGTCACCACCTGCTCACGCTATGAGGACACTATATTCCAGGCAGTGTAAGTAGTATCAAAGCCTTACTTAAAGCAGCTGGAGCAGTAAGACTTGCTAATTACTTCTGGTGATATGAAAAAGCTAGAATGCGTTGATGTGGCTATCCCCCTTAGTGAATTAGAGGAATCCTAGACCCCTTCTTACGACAAATTACAGTCCTATCTGGGCCAGGCCAACAAGCTCAGCATTCACATAATAAACACCACTGATTCTTTTTTTTAGTACTAGATGGTCCCAACCAAAGGGGGGATTCATCAATGTCTGATTCTTAATATTCTGAGTGTACTTACGTTGATATTATGATGTGCAAGGTTTATGTAAGATATAGTTGACAACGGTGTTCTGTTACTTTTTTTAAATAGACTAGTTAAAAAATGGGATTAACGTCAGATATTGACAACCAAAAAGAATATAAGTAGTGGGACTTGACTCAACTACCTTACTGGGGCATATCGCACTCTGCCTCTAAGGTTTGTACCTCTCATTGTATTGGATCCTGTGATCATCCTACCTAACACCCATAATAATACCCTCATTGGAACCTCCTTTACTAGGATGTATGGCAACAAAACCAATTTTGAGGAAAATAATCTGGCAATCTACAGTCAGAACCTTCCAATGTACTATAAATGTGGAGACCAGCATATGGAGAAACGAGCTCTTCTGCACTTAAATCTAGCCTTTAAATACAGAGTTTATACCCATCAGATATCTAAAAGGGCGCTTCCATTCTCAATAATTACTGCACTAATTTTTCTAAATAGAAGCATTCCACTGTGGGCTGCCTCCAACTGACCATTCCGCCCAGCCACGAGGTCATAGTAAACATGGATATCAATCAAAAATACCATCAGTTCTAAATGGCGAAATATTCGCGCCCTTCAACTGCTCACACTGAGAAATGACCATTGCACTGGGGCTCATTTTACCCAGGTCACGGAAAGATTAGCCTTTTATTAGCTAACCACTACCTATAGTCCAGGTAAATGGCATCAAAAAAATTGCCTTCCTCCACAATCTATCAACAAAAGAAGTTTAAGGCATATTAGATTTTGGGACGATAGAGGAGTTCAGGCTGGCGATACATAATTATGTGACTGTCCATTCAATTTTACTTTACGAATCTTTGGTAAGTCTGACAGAGAATGAGAAAGATTAGGTGATCGCTCTATCTGAAAAAATAAACAATACTAGTGACGGATGATTTTGAATTGGGATATGCTGAAGGCAAAAACATCATATTGAGACTGAGAACAAAATGATGATATGCCTCCACCTCATCCATTGGTCCAAGACAGTGGATGAGGCAATCAACAAAGAGTTCAAACAGATGGTTCAAGAGGGAATTTTGGTATGTCATAAAACACCTGGGCATTGCCCGATTTATTTGTAAAAAAAGATGGATCTAACCAAGTGGTAATCAATTACCTGTGGCTCAACAACATAATGAAAGAGGACTCTTATCCACTTCAAAGAATTGATGATATGCTTGACTGTAAAATGGAGCAAAGTATTTTTCCGCCATGGAGCTATTTTTAAGCTACTGGCAGATAGCGATGCCTCAGAAGAAATAAAAAATTGTTTAATAACAACCCAGGGCTATTTCAACTTACGCAAATGCCACAGGAGTTATATAATGCCCCTCCACAATCCAATAAGCTTTGGATTGCATACTGGGAGACCTGAAATTTTCTTGCATCTTGGTTTACTTGGATTACTTAAATGTTTTTTCAAGGGCTTCTAACAGACTTTCAGCATCTGGATGACATTTTCGCTAGCTAGCAGCTAATCAGAAATTTAAACCCAAGTAACATAACTTATCCTGAGAACACTTGATTACCTGGGGTCTTATTATCAACAAGAAAGGCCTATGGCCCAACCAGTATAATTAAGAAGCCATTATTAAGATGAGGACGCTGTTTATCAAGTGGGACATCTAAGTTTTTCCTAGGGATGGTTGGCTACTACCCTCGGTTTAAAGAAAACTAGTAAAAAGAGTGTAGCCAATATTCACCTATTGAAAAATGGAACCCAATTTGAATGGATACCAACTGTTAGCTGTCTTTAAACCAATTTTGCACCTGTCTCATTTCAGCGCTAGTACTCATTTACCTAAATTTTGATAAACCATTCTTCATCTAGATGGACGCCTCCTCATAGACGTAGAAGCTGTGTTGTACCAACTTGAAGATGAAGGATTAGAACATCCTGTATTGTACTACAGCCTGACAATAGATATACATTAGTGGAATTACACCATTACTAAAGTGAAATGTTTAGTGGTGATATATGCGTGAAGTAGTTTAGGGTTTATGTTCATTCAGTGAAATTCAAGGTAGTAACTGATTACTCCTCGCTTAGATGGCTACTGAACTTCAGGGAACTGGAGGGACACTTAGCTTGCTGGGCGCCGCAATTACAAATATACGACTTTTTTAGTTAAGCACTGGCCAGCGTGAAACATCATAATGCTGATGAACTTTCTTAACTTCCTTATGTCACATTGACCACTAACATGTCGGAGATCCTTTGCAGAAAAATGCTGAGCAGGGAATTTAATAATGAACTGGAAAAAGTAAAGGTATTTTGGACTAACTGTTAAAGAATGCCGTTGTCAACGATGGAAACTTTCAAACTAATAAAAGACAATGAAAACATCTTATCATGACTAACTGGGCGTGTTTATATGATCATTGGAGCCCACAAAGCTATGGGCCACGGAGAATTAAGAAGATATATGTACAGCTAAAGCAGCGTTACTATTGGGAAGTAATAACTTCAATATTTACAGATCCCTCAGCTGCTGCAGGGAGTGCCAAACGGAGGCGGCATACTATTAGAGCACTTTATACCAAATGTTTAAGCTCTTCTTCTTTTTTTACAAATCATACTGATCGTGTTGTAAGGCTTTTCTTTCTCATAAAAATCACTTTAGTTACTACGATTTGATTTGAACAGCAAATTTGGATAATCACACACAGGAAAGATGGGAGACATTATCAATAAAAATAATACAACATGGGCGAGTGTTGCAACAAGCGGTGCAATTAACAGTGCAACTAAGGGCAAGAAACGCCCTGGAGGGGGACCAGGAACCCAATCCATAAAGAAATCAAAAATTCAGACACTGTCTGGGTTTATGGTATTTACTGTAAAGCACGCGCAATATATGTACATTAAGTTCAACCAACCCTTATCAAAGGTGGAACATGGGATCAGACTCTTCCTTGGGGATGAGTCACCAACCCTGTGGGAGAAAACATGTGAAGCACAGCCCTCACTTTTCCCTCACACGGTGTATGTAGCCACCAACATGGGCCGTGGCTGGATCAATATTGGTTTCAAAACAGCTGATGAAGCTGATGCCGCAGAAAAAGTCTGTGTGGAAATTGCCCTCCCTGAGGGCAGAAAAATTGTGCGCACCACGCGCACCAGATGGAACAAAACGAAAATTTGTTCATCTTTTTTGACTCACTCCACACCAACCTTCCTTGTAAGGTAATTGAGATGAGTTCTGCAAAGGTCTTGTGGCCTATGAAGAAATTCAGCAACTCAAATTACAGCTATTTCTCCTGATGCTTAACCTGTGCACAGGCAAAGCTATTGCTGTAATTAATCACTTTCCAGAAGTGGAAGAGGAATTATCCAGAATTCCCCGCACAACAGAATTTCACTTTGAAGATGGGGGCCAGTCAGCCACGTTCCAAGTTACACCGGAGCGCACACCGCCCATTTGCAACCACTGTGGCTCACTGGGCCACAAGGAACACGCATGCCCTGTGAAAGAGGGCTTAATGGAAAATGACTATAGTGAGGAAGCAATGGACGAAGGTATTGAAAACTTCGCCAAAATGACTGACGGTCACCACCCATTCCGCTGGGGTGAAGATGGACTATACTCCATCGTGGACCCAGTTACAAGCAAACAATGTAAGGCGGCACAAAAAGCCCGCAAGTGAGAAGCGTTTGAAGCGGTGGCACACGCGGAGTCCGCCATTAACCCCAGACAAATTTGGGAGGATATTTCAGATATTCACCAAACCAACCAATCAGAACAATATGCCCAGGTTGAAAATTTTCACAGTAACCTGACTGAGTCACAAAGCGACATCAGTCATGCGCATATTGAGGAACAATGCAACCACAATTTTGGCGAAAATGCGGTGCACAATTCACCAAAATTGAACCTCAAAAATACAAAATCCAATCAACAATCCGCATCAAAAATAACATGAGACCTGTGCAGGAAAAGTTGACGCAAATGCAAAAAACTGCAATTCCATTGAATCATTGGGTCAGATCAAGGGAACCAACAATGGCAGTGAAAGAATTGGAGTACAGATGTGGAGCATGGTCAAAATGAGCTGTGGTGGGATAGGACCAGAGGGCCCTCCCAGCCGCTCTGAGGTGCCGTGGGCACCTCAGTGTCAATAGGGATGCTAAACATCGTGGGAGCTAGGGCTCATATGTCCCAAGACAAAAAGCTGGCATTCCTGTGAAAACCCCTTGTAGACATCTTTGCCATCCAAGAAACCCACTGTCTACAAGGGGAAGAAGAATCCTGGTCAACCAGGGTCGCACCATCACAATCAGTATGGACGTCTCACTGTGGGGTGATCGCGCAAAACAACAAAAAGTTTAAAAATTACAAATTCATCGTCACACTTGCATGGTTGAGTCTTGGTAGCAACAAACACATTCCAAGAGGAAATAATTTCAATAGCATGAATATATGCACCGTGCACTGCAACTGAGAGAAAACAATTTTTTGAAAACATTCCTGCTCTCACCCTCCCACCAGATACCATTGTTAGGCGATTTCAACTGCTGGGATAACCCCAATATGGATCTATGGCCTAATCCCAGGGGATACCCACCTGGACACATTGAATTCCGCACAATGAAGGCATCTCTTGGCTTACAGGAAGCTCTTTCCCCCAATTCACCACTCCTTCCCCACATGACGCGGCCCAACATATGCGAGGGAGCGCTCATATCAATGAGTTACATTGACCACATCCTCATCCCGCAATCCCACTGCTCAAGAATCTCCAAATTTATGACAAAAAAGATCAATTTTTCTGACCACCAAATAGTTATGGGGCATTTAACGCCAACCCAATCCCACACACAGGTGTCACCTTGGAGAAAGGTTTACCAGAAAATATAAAATTGCCAGAGATATCCGACTGGGTTGAAGACAAGGCTATAAACCCATAATTCACAACCCCATTTACTTCAGATCCCATCGGAACATGGGAAATTTTTGAAAAGGATTTAATCAACAAAACCTGACATATTGCATCACGTAAGTACACCACGGACACGGCCACAATCAAATGTACCTTGGTGGAACTAGACCAACTGGAAATAAATACTATGAGATCTGGCTATAGCCCTAATTGGGGATGCAAATGGGCAGAAATTTCTGCCCGACTTAACAATCTCATCTTTGAACACCAACATAGAATCAAAGTATTGAACAAAGGTAAGTTCATAAAGGAAGGCAAAACCTGTTTGACATACTTTTTCCACCAATTTCACTCCCGCAGAAACCAGCCCACATGCACACAGGTCCGCAAGACCAATGGCACCATGGCATCTGACCCTGAGGAGGTCAAGGCAGAAGTACACTGCTATTACACCAAATTATATTGTAATACGCCATCAGATTCACAGAGATATTGGAATTTATACAAACTGCCAAGATACAAAGTACACCACCAAATTACAATATACTATCCATAATTACATGGGAGGATCTTTGGGAGACAATTCGCGGTGCACCACGTAGGAAATGCCCAGGGCCTGATGGGATCTCTATGAATTTTACAAAAAATATTTTTAACAATTCTCCCCTCTCCTATTGGCGTCTATGAACCAGAGCTTGATGTAAACACGCCTATTACCAGGAGGCCATGAATCCTACGTTATAACCTTGTATAAAAAGGGGACAGGTTGGACCTGGCCAACTGGCGCCCAATTTCACTCTCCAACACTTACACAAAAATTCTAACAAAAATTTTAGCAGCTAGATTAGGCGCAATTGCATCTAACGTCCTATCACCCAACCAGTTTGGGTTTATACCAGGGCGCTCAATCTGGAACAACATTCACCCTGTTGCAAACATTTGCCAATCCAAAGCAACTGGTGCCCTGGTCTTCTTGGATCAGGAAAATGGCGTATGACCGTGTTAGCTGGCCATACCTAAAAGAATGTCTACATGCCTTCAAACTCCCACCAAGATTCATGAAATGGGCGATGCTCCTAAAAGAATCTGCAACCTTGGCTGTATGCGGCCCTGAATTCCTAACAAACAAGATTAAACCACACAGAGGGCTCAAACAAGGGGATACCCTCAGCCCACTGCTATACAATTTCAGCTTTGACCCGCTCCTTCGATTAACTGACTCACGTCTCATGGGGATAACCGCACAAGGACAACCAACAGTCAAGATACTGGCCTTTGCAGATGACTGAGTAGCAGGTATAGCAAACAATGAAGGTGCTCAACAGCTGGAATGCACTCTAGAGGAATACTCCAAGGTGAGCAATGCATCGCTCAACAAAAGGAAGACAGAAATCATCCTCTTAGGCAAATACACAAACAATTAAGCCACAACATTAGAACCTCATACCAACACACGAAGAAAAAACCCAATCATTTTACCCTTTGCAACACCTCCCACCACCACTCCTGTCCGACACCTTGAAATTGGCTAGAATCAGGGGGATATGCTAATGAGACAATGAATAGTAACCTGTTACAACGTTTATCCAAACGCGTCGCCTCCCTCAAGGGAAGAACCCCAGGACTAAAAGGACGAGTTACAGTTGCTAACTCGTTCATCCTCCCAATACTGTGGTACCAGGCCCACGCGATAGCCTTCTCACCTACCTTTATAACTTTAATACGCGCGCTTATCCAGGGCTGGCTGTGGCCTGGCTCTTACCCTCCTATACAGATGAAACACTATTTGGCCCACACTCAAGCGGAGGCATGGGACTAATAGATTTTGAGAGCCATGCCAATCAAAACCTAGGCACCTGGATAAAGGAAATCCTTGTCCCAGACCTCCTGCAACAACATTGGTCCATAACAGCAAGGACTAACTTTGCACAGGCTCTAAAATTAACCAACATACATAGTCCACCTAGACTAATTTCATACCTTGCCAAGCACCCTACTGCAACGGGTCCACATGGAACCTCCCCTCATTTCAAACATATCCTCCAAACTATCCGCCATATGGGATGGACCATAGAGAACATGGGTAATATACAGGGAAGGGGACGACCCAGCCCCCAATTCAAATTAAGAAACCCAGAAAACCACCCCCAAAGGGATATGCTCGCAACAACCCCAAGCATAGCTAGTATAGAATACCTAGATATGTTGGACATTCCCTATAATTTAACCACACATAAGGCAATGTGGAGAATGACGCACCACCCACTCCTACAGCCGAGGTTAAGAGCCAACGCCTGGCGCTTTCAGAAGGACCTATAGTACGGCGGACCGTTCCAACTCACTCCACAAAACATGTGCAGTATGTGGAGGGGAGGGATCCCTACATCACCGCCTAGAAACATGCCCCCCAATCAAAGCTATATGGCAGGAAGTCGCACGCCTGCTTAAGATCCAAAACGAACAGGAATTCTCGATATCAAAGAGCATCTTCGCGCTCCAGATTGAGTCACCAATCCCATCTACCCTCCGCTCCCTAATAATACCTACTGCAATGTGGACAATCCACACAATTGCATTAGATGCGTTCAAGGGCACGGTCCCAACCATTCATGGGGTTATTAACAGATTCCATGTCCACTTACTAGAGCACTTCCAAGCCTGGCTCTATGGATATATGAGACCAAGGCAAAAAGCGCTCATAGAATCATGGTTCCAACTCTGGTTCCTCCACACAGACCCTTTCCTTCACACCTGTTCCATAACAGGGGAAACCCCCTCAGAGTAGTGCACCAACCCCCTATACCTGGCAGTCCCACTGGCAACAGGGGTAACTTGAGTACCCTGGGGTGCCTAATTTTATATTTGTCAAAAATTCCTTAGTTTTATATATATTCGGTAATGTCTGTCCCCTGGTCAGCTTACCTCAGTTAAATAAGAACTAATTGTGTTTTGAGGACACTAACCACCAGAAGATGCTAGTAAAAATATAGTGTGGTGGCCATTGATCACCTTATGAAACGATTTGAATTAAATCAATTAAAGAACTTAGGCTATGACAACCGCCAGATTTAATTTTAGAAAATCTTTTATAAACACTTATGACCCCAATTCTTTCTGATGGACTACAATATTAATTTTAATTCCTAAGTGATCACCAAGGTACATGATTTGATGGGGGTCCGTGGGATTTTGTAGACACAGTATCACCCTGCTACCAATGGAATGGTGGAATAAGTTAATGGCACTCTAATTGAAATCTTACAGAAATTAGCGTCAGTAAACTTTCTAGTTGGAACCTCCTTTTGCCTTCCGCCATCTTTGCAAACAATATTGCATTACGCTCATCCTCATGATGTCATCGTTTAAAATACCAGACACCCCGCCTTCTTCCAATCCTCTTCTCCTGCATTCATGAAGAAGGAATGACTCCCAGTTAATACTTGCAGAACTCATCCAACCGATGTTCAATCTAAATTCCAAGGCTTACTCTAAAGCATTGGCCCATGAGATGATATTTAGAGAGCGTAATAGTTGAATTATCATCTTTTGCCCTGTCCTAGCGTAGGGGAACAAGCGCTATGTATGAAATCTTGGTCTCATTTGAATGAGTAAGCTGGCACATCTGGAGGGGCTTTTCAAGATCATAGAGAGGACTTCAACTGATAATTATACAATCAAAGAACACCAAAGGGCATATTATTTTAAATTTAAAGTTTAAATCTTAAATTTATTGCGGGGAAGGCCGACCATGGGATATACACTTCCGAATATGACTCAGGAAAGACAAACTTAGTACCAGGGGAGGCACCCCAGAGAAGCGATGCTATCTCTTGTTGCCAGCGGGAACGCCACTTATGGGGAGGGGAGGGAACGTGTGAAGGGGCCGTAGCCACTATTGAGCACGTGTGGAGGAAGGGGTCTGATTTGATGAACCAGACTGGGAACCAGGAGGAGACCAGCTGTTGGCGATGCAGTGGGAGGTAACAAACATCCACGCTTGAAAGTGGTCCACCAAATGAGACCAGAATCTGTGGACAGCTTCTGGGAGGGTGGGGATGGAGCCAGCGATGGCATCCAAGACAATCGTGTGGATAGTCCACATGGCGATTGCGACCACCAGAGCACGGAGGGAGGGTGGAAGGAGGAGGCCATTGATGAAGCAAACATATCTCTTGACAGACTGAAGGGATGCGTTTGATCCTGGCCCAGCAGACGTTGAACTTCGCGCCATATCACTTTAGAGGTGGAGCATTTCTCCAGGCGGTGGAACAGCGTTCCATACTGGCCACACATGACACAGGATGAGTGTAAAGCATTAGAGCGCTCAGCTGTACGATACATTCGCATCAGGCAGCGCCACACATGGGAGCGGACTTGAGGCTGCAACAGAGGATGGTGTGCGTATTATTAGATAGTCTTTTGGGTCTCAGTGGAATAAGGGATGTCCATCATGTCCAAGTAGTCCACCCTGGATAGGACATGGGGTCGAATGGGGATCACGCCATCATGGATGGGTAGCCCCTGTACCTCTTGTGTGAACTGAGGAGAGGGGCGGCCTCTTCGGGTTGTATGTCCGCTAATACAAATTCTCCACTCTGCGCTTCCCATGGAGAGTAGGATTCGTTTGTAGTGGGTTTTAGTCCCGTGAGGACCTGTGGCCGATGTGTGTGATGCGAGGTATTTCATCAGGGAGTGGGGGTTTGATGGATTGTTGAGGCCCAAGGCTCAGGAGAAGTTGGAGCGGGCTGCGCGGGACCAGTGTTGGGATGGGAGTGTAGGAGCGGTGACGGCCGCGATCCAGGTGCCCAGGATCTTGGCAGCATGGGCTTTGAAGTCAAGCAGGCCCATGCCACCTTGATGATGAGGGCCAAACATGACCTCTAGCCGTACTGGTGGAGGGCGGCCTGACCAAAGCATGTTTGCAGCAAAGCATACAGGGATTTGAAGAAGCTTGGGGAGAAGGAGATGGCGTGGGCTCTGATCCAGACTTTGGATAGGAGCATAGAGTTGGCAAGAACAACCCTTCCAGTGAGGGTAGTGGGGTGGGCTCTGAGAGAGGCGATTCGCTTCATCACGTTGTCCAGTATATGGCACTCCATTACTGCTGACGCATATCCGCCTGCCTCCATCCACACGCCTAGATGGCGCACCGGTCCTATGGTAGGACATGGCACGAAGGGGAGCACCAGTGGAGCGGTGTGTGTTGAGTTAGTAAGGCGTGGACGTGGGTGAACAGATGGGCCGGGTTGGGAGCTTATTGCTGGGGCCCAGTAGTCCTGAGACCAACCAAGGAGAATGATTTCAGTTTTGGAGGCGTTCAGTGCCGCGTTGCTTACCTGGGAATATTCCTGGATGAGGGCTTCAAGCGCGCGTGCATCTTTATTATTAGACACCCCCACCACGCAATCATCTGCAAATGCCATCACCTTGACTGGGGTTTGGCCTGGCACATGGACCCCAGTGAGTTGGGCATTCACATTTCGCAGTAGTGGGTCAAGGCTGAAGTTGTATAAGAGTGGGCTGAGGGGGTCCCCTTTTCGCAAGCCCCTTTGAGGGCGGACTACTTCTGTTAGGAAGCCTGGGCCACGCACTGCCATTGTCGCAGATTCCGTGAGCAGCATTACCCAGTTTATGAAGCGGGGGTTGGCGGAATTGATAGAGGCAGGCCCTTAGGTATTCCCAGTTTACTCTATCATAGGCCTTTTGTTGGTCCAAGAATACCAGTGCTCCTGAGGCTGTGGACTGACATGTATTAGCCATGGAGTACAAGTTATCCCAAATCGACCTTCTGGGGATTAAACCAAATTGTTCTGGGGAGATGGTGGCAGATGCTACAGTCCTTAAACGGTTAGCCATGATTTTTGTTAAAATTTTGGTGTCTGTGTTTGTTAGAGAAATGGGGCGCCAGTTGGCTAAGTCAAGCTTATCCCCTTTCTTGAAGAGTGTGACAGTAAAGGCCTCATGTCCTCCTGGTAAGAGGCGCGTTTCCAACAGGCTTTGGTTAAGTGAGGCTAGCAGCAATGGAGATATATATTTGTAATATTTTTTAGAACTCATATGGAATGCCATCTGGGCTGGGCATTTTCAGTTTGGCGTACCGCAAATGGCTGTCCATAATTTGTTTGGAGTAATTAAATTCATTATTTCCGGGTATCAGAGAATTGTGCAGATATGAGATCAGTCAAGAAATTCCATTATTTTGGCCATCTGAATTAGTTCAGCTCAGTTTAACTCAGAGTAATATTTTTGCATTTCGATTGCCACTTCAGCCAGTGTGTCAGCAATGGAATTATCTGATCTTCGCACCTGTGTGCAGGCCACGCTCTGGCATGGTGCAAAAATTTTTTTAAAGAAGTATGCGGTGCACTTTTTGCCTTTAGTGATGCATGTGGCCCTGTATTGGACACAAACCCAATGTTTGTGTTGCCTTTTGAGTGCATTGAGGTGGGTGGCTGCCTCCGCCCACTTCTGGCCCCATGCTGGGCTATATCCTGTGGCTGGAATGTTGGACTCCAAGTGGGCCAATTCTGCCAGAGCGCGCGAGATAACCGCCGATGTGGCTCATGAGTGACTGGAGGAGAGATGGCGATAGTGGCGGATGGTGTCCTCTTTGAAAGTTGCCCATGTGGAAATGGGGTCCGCGCAAAATGGTGCAACAAACTCTTTTGCCAAAGTTGCCTCTTCCACCCACGTGGAAAATCCTGGCGACGCGAGCTTGGGGGGCAGATTTTGCACCAATGTGGGGCCTTTGCAACTGTGACAGGTAAGTGGTAGGTTATCGAGACCAGTCAATGGTCGGAGAATTCCATTTTTGTTGTTTTGAAGTGGGAGATGTGGGGTTAGAATTTCGCTGGCATTAGAATAAGGTCGATGCGGGTCATGGACCTTAATTGGCCATTGTGGACATGGGGACGCGTCATGTTTTCAAGCAGTGGGGCATGTCGCGGCAGCACATCCATTAACCCAAGGGTGGCTTTTAGAACGCGTAGTTCTACATGACCATGTGGGGCGTGGGGTGAGGGAGGCCACCGGTCCCTTGGTGAGGTTAGCCAACAGTTCATGTCGCCAACTGGGAAAGAATTAGGGGTAGTGGGAGGGATTTGACCAACAAGAAAAATTCCTGACGCTTGTGTGCACCGTTTGGGGCATAGATGTTGACAATTGCATGTGCAACGTCAGCCCATGAGAAGTGGACGACAAGCACTTGGCCATTTAGGAATTTTTCTGAAGATGTGAATTTGAAAAAATTATTTTTCTGAATTAGCACCCCACAGTGCTTCAACCAAAAGGATAGGGATGGGAGGAGCATTGTTATCCAAGCTTCCTCAGAACCTCGTGGACAGTGGGACTCCTGGATGGCCATGATATCCACGGGTAAATTGTGTTGTAAAAAACTCAGTTTCCTAGCCCAGGATGGGGAGGCCTTTAGTCCAGCAATATCCAACGTCCCTAGAGTGAAGGTTTCCCTCATTGCACCTTAGGTGCGAGGGGGTGGGACCCCAGGCCCACCAGCCTCTTCAAGGTCCCCACGGGCTTTCACAGCAGTGTGGGTGTTAGAAGCAATGCTATCGGGGTTTTTGTTAATTTTTGTGGATAGAGTCGCGTTGGCTTTGGCCTTCACTTTTTGTTTCCCGACGTCAGATGAATTTTTTGCGGTGCAGATGAGTTTGATGCACCATTGAGCAGGGCAAAATTTTTTTTCAGTTGGGATAGGTCCCAAGTCAGTTTCAACTGGAGCTTGGGTGCAGCGATTGGGTGAGATCAAATCTCCCATTGGATCCTCAGATTGAGTGGCCCAAATCAGCATGGGCTTCCCAATCCAATTGGTTGATGGAATACTGAGTTGCTTCTGCTGCGAAGGTCTCCATGTCCTCCTGTCATTGTGAGTGTGGGATGGCAGTGGTGGCCTTGGCCGCTTCCTTGGCTGCGGCCCTATGGGCCTGCTTGGCCTTCTTCCACTCCTGCGGGGAGATGGGCTTTACCAATAGTTAGCAGCCTTGTGCTCGCCATGGGAAAGCCTCCTTGGTGCTTGCATTTGGGTCGAAGTGCGCCTCTCCACTGGCCATGGCTGCTGAGGGGTGCTCTTGAAATGTGACGCCCTCCTTGATGGGGCATGCATGCGCCTTATGGCCAAACGCGTCACAGTGGGTGCAAATGGGGGGCGCGCTGTCCATGGTTACCTGGAATGGGTGGGTGGTATGCCCTGCGATATCAATAAAAGTGGAGGGCGGGATCTGGGTTAGGTCCTTCACCATCTCCTCAGTTGGGGTCAGAACTGCAATGGCTTTGCTGGTGCACAGGTGTGGCTTCAGCGTGAAGCGTTGCATTTCAAAAGATTGTATTTCGTTTATACAGCGAGACCATCTTTCAGGTGTTGCTCCAAAATGTCACGTTTTACCGTAGTAGGCAAAAAGTCAAACGTGAGGAAAATTTGGTTTGATTTTGTCCATCTGGTGCATTTGGTTTCGATGACCTGTTGCCCTTTGGGGAGGTCGACCACTATGCGCACCGCTGCAGCCTCGTCTGCTGATATTTTGCTTTCAAAACCTAGGTCCAGCCAACCACGCAACATGGAGTGAGGTGCAACGTACACCACGGTCGGGAAAATTTTGTGTACATCTTCACAAAATTTTTCCCATAAGGCCGTTTTTTGGATGTCCAGATATACACGGACTCTGAATTTCACCAACAAAAGTGGCTGGGAGTGTGGCGTGTTGATTTACTGGTTGCATCGTGCTTGCCACGCGAGTATCTCCAGGGAAATTGTGACCGCCAGTTTTTTGAGATTTTTGTCTATTCCACCAGATTCTCCGGGGCGTTTTTGAATGTTGGAGGCCATGGGCCTTCCGCCTGCTCCTCTTACCTTGCTTTCCCAACTGCTCCCTGACATGGGCGCAGACTAATCTCCTCTGTGAGATTATCAAACTAGATTTAGTCTTTGAACTGAATAGGTTGTAAAAGTGTTTGCAACGAGAAAGAAAAGTACCAAAGGGCATATTATCAACAGATCAAATGCCAAGTTCATTAAGCATTTCTACCAGGGTTTAGACGCCAGCCCCCTCCAATAAATAATTCTATTGCCAGCTGCAGGCAATTTTCTAATCCCCTATGTTTGGTCAGATTTGTGTGCTTTTGAGATTTAGGTTTAACTAACCCTAGGATGATGACATCAGCCATAATGCCTCAAATATTTATAGACCTCGCCTTTACCCTTATCCCACTATCAGTATCCTTTGGTAGTTTGATTCCTATCAATGTGCCATAAAATTATTTAGAAGTATTTTTGACCTTAATCTAAGCATTTGGCAATTTAAAATTCATACGATCCTGAGTTTAGTGGATTTAACCTTATCTGCTCTTTAACTGAATATCCAGCTCTTCAAACCAGTTCCTCTACCACCAAATCAGATATTAACAGGATTACCAGTTAAATTTTCCATTAGCACCCCACCATTGGCTGTACACTAAAATTCTCTTGAAGTTGGACAGAAGTTACCAAGATGTACCCAGTATTGGACATATGAACATCAGGTCACAGATGCATTTATCCACAGCTTATTAGCAAACCATAAGTAGAAAGCACAAGAATGTTTTTGAGATGCAGTGATGGCTGATATAAGAGGCCAGGATAAGGAATTGGAAGGGCCTGATATTTTAAACAAGGTCATGAAGCGGTGAACCTTCTAATTCTATCATCATAAGAAGAATTTTGGTTAACGCTCATGACTGATATTTACCACTGGAAGTACCCACAATTCTCCACCAGACTAAAGCATCAACATTAAATAAGGCTTATTTTTTATAAAGATTTTAAGTTATCCTGAGGCATACTGTCTTCACAAAGTTATACCTATTCTTGATAGCAAAAACCTATGCCTAAGTTGCCCAGTTGTAATATCGATTGCAATACCCACACCCTTGATTTCTGCCTTGGCCTGCACTTTGCTCCGTGATGATAGAGCCAAGGAAGCGCCCCTTGAATAAACTCCACTCTATGCCATGGTTGGTTCAGTTTGCTGTTGTCAGTCTGGGTGGCTCATAATTATTTTGGTTTCAGTGCCATTTTTCTTAATGGAGTGTTTCATACAATTTTATTATATTTTTTCATCAATTTCATCCCCTGGTTAGCTTACATTAGATAACTTGAGTTTAAAAAGTATGATTAGGGTGGTTGTCATATGGGTGGTTCCTGATACTTATGAATCTTCTATATAATACAAGGTCTTATGTGATATTAACATATTATGAGATGTAAATTCTCTATGACATCAAATTTCCAAGATCTAGATTAATACTCTTGTTAAAATAGGAGGGTTAACTAGGTAATGGAACCTACTAGAATATATGTATCTTCCTTGAAGGGTAAATTAATTGACTAAAATAGCTAAATTAGTTTTTAACATGCACTATATAGGCTTATCTTAAAAATGCTTATTTTATACATTAATAAAAAAGAAAAACATATATGCAAATTATTTCTATATTTAGTGATGTCATCAAAGTATCTATAAAATACGTGTTACTTCTTAATAGTTGGAAATTACATACCTTTATGCTTTAATTTATCAACGTAATGGGATTCTCTCAGATTTTTTAGAAAGCTCTCCAAAGTTTTTTTGTGAATTGAACCACTAAAAATTATCTATATATTAATATCTTCTAAAAAATAAACGTCAGATAATGAGAATCAATAGCAGTTGTAAGAGACATTAATTGTAAAGATATTAATTTTGACTTTTGCTATAGAATTAACGAAATTTATATACAATCTTATCTATTCAGATTATAAGCGTAAATTTGAAGGAGGGTAAGGAAGGGGCTCTGAGAGAAGAATTAACCAGAATAGGGAGCTAGGTAGGGTAAGCTGAGAGGCCTCCGCATGGCACAACTGGGAAAAGCCTGTGAAAACATGGGTGAGTAGCTAACATCAGAACCCAGAGAGGCACGTTGGTCAGGTCCTGTAGTGGCCTGAAAGAAGTGCGGGATGGTAGTGATGACTGTGCTGACCTGTTCTTGCGGGTGTTTACCACTCCCTGAGGGGAGAATATGGGCAGTAAGGGGGTACAAGTCGTGCAGGGCACCTGTCAAATGGCCTCCTCATGAGCTGGGGTTGCGCGGGTGTAGACCCCAGGACAAGGGAGGGGTAATACTGGTTGGGTGCGCTTTGGTGCACCTGCCTACAATAAACGCCACAGTTTGTCAAGTTAGCCTGAAACTTGGTAGCTGCTGGTTTAGTCTGCATGAGCTGGTTGGTAGCTAAATGGATCATGCAAGAAAATTAAGGCTGATACAAAAGGACTCCAAGGCTTTCTGGACAAAAAGGGGCCGGAAATCATCATCTCTGGTAAAAGAATGCAGGTGACAAAGGGAGTAACCTCAGTTCTCCCCCTCAGGGGCCTTAAACCTTGGGGTCATTGGGTCTTTTCCACCGCAAGGGTTTGAGACGCATATCACCTGTCCTGGCTGTGAAGACGAGATGCCCTGTACTTAAACAGGGCGGGTATATGTCAGTTTAGGGGTTAGTATGAGCTATTCCCAATCGCAGTTGGGCCCATATTTGAAGTGGTGATTAGATTCGTGCAGCCCTAGTGTGGTGGGGGAAGTACCCCAGGCCTTCATCCCGCAATAGTTGCCCACACTAGAGCCCCCTGGGGCTTTTAAAACTCAAAAAAATACAACCAGAATAAAGCAGCTTATGAAAGCATTGGCACTTGTTAATCTCTTATACTTTGAATACTAATTCAATTGGATTCAGATTTTTTAAAAAGTTTTTACTCTTGACCACCTTTTAACACGTTGTTGAGATTTCAATATGACTGGACAATAAGCCGAGGTCATCAGGGCGAAATGAATGGAATCCGTTGAAATTGAACTAATAATGGTAATTTATGCACTTTAAAATGAGGCGATATTAGATTAATGGGAATCAGCCAAATTGGGCGGTCATGAATCAACAAATGAAGAATTGAAGGAACCAATGAGATACGGCGAAGTGAATTACTAAGCCATGAAAAAGGTACCATCTGAAGTTGCTACAATACAAGCAGGATGAGATTATTAGGAGGTTAGGTTCTTAATAAGTTAGAGTGAGCGAAAAAGCAAGGATCTACTGTGTTTATCATATTAAATAAAAAATTATAGTGGGAGCAAGTGCTCCATATTTATTAATTAGGTTTATTTCTGTTGTTTCAAGGGCAACAATCCTCATCTTGTTGGTCCTATTGCTCAGTGGGTCGAACCCTGTGCAATTTCATTTTCAGCGTATCTCCCTAACACACCAATTTTATAACAGCGGTGCTCACTACAGGGGGCCCATTGATCAATCTCATAAACTAAGAAGCGTTCCTCAGTTGCTAGTCATGTAATATCCAGCTTGCTTTACTAGGGAAACATCTCAACACACTACAACTGTTGACTACGCAGAACTCAAGCTTGCCTTAGACGCTGTGCTCAATTGGAAAAAAGAATTTCAGCAATAGTGCTGTATCAATAAGCTACCTCCATTTGACACTGATGAGAACATCCATGGGATCTTTAAACGCTTTGATTTTGCAGTAGAAGGGGTATCATATTGGCGTAAAGCTAAATTACTAATGTCCACGTTGGATGTTAAAAGTGCCAACCAAGTTACTTGCTATCTTCCAAGCAGTTCCGTTACCTATCAACAAGTGAAGAATACTGTGCTGTGGTTGTTTAGAGAACTGCAAAAATGGCATTATGAAAGGCTGAGTTTATTACCATTGGGTTTCAGCCTAATGAGACCCTCACTGCCTTTGCTGATTGATTCTCAGCGGAAGCCCATGTGTTAATTGGGGCAGGACTTTTAACTGAATGTGACATAAGCATAGCATTGACCTCTGCTGTGAAACCATACTGAGAGCTCTTTAATACATTGGCTCCAGATTTAGAGGTTGATGTATAGTTGCTCAAATTTGTTCAAATTCTAAGCCATCTGTCCGCTAATTTCCCTCCACCCAATGTAGAGCAGAAACCTATCACCTCCACTGCTAGCCTTTTTTATTCGGATGAATCATACTTCCTTGTTCAGCAATAAGTCGGCATCCCCTGGCCCTATCATCAATACCAGCCTCACTTCCAGCCCAACCCTTGGGGTGGCTCCTTTTACAACAATCAAGGTCGCAGGTCTTCTGGGGTCAACTGCTTTAAATGTGGTCGCTATGGGCACCTGGCTAGAAGTTGTCGCAAACTTCAGGTTCAGCACCTACTGCAGAAGCAGCACCACCAGGGATAAGTCAGAGCGGAATAGAGACGGGACTCTCTACCTCCACTATTCTGACCCAAAATGTCCCATTGGAATCTATTCCTGTACCTTCAGCAGAAGTTCCTCAGTATGATGATGCCTTCTTATATCAGCGACCTGTAAGAGGGGTGAATGTGCTGACACAAACACAATTCATGAACAAGGCAGAAGTAAGCTCTCAGGAACAACCCAAGCCTTATGCTTTTCAAATGTTTGATCACCCTTCTACTGATGAACCTGATTCATATGCTGATGCTTCTTTTGGAGGAAGTAAGCGTGGCCTTCCCCGTGGATGCTATTGTTAAAGAATACTCTAAAGTAGGGAAGGGTATTATGAGCTTACTTAGGAAAAAAGATCAGTTAAATGTCCATGTTATAAACAATTGGAATGCATCTTATACTGAGTGTACCTACTGTGACACTGTTGTAACAAAAACCTGAGCGCGTGCAATAATTGATATGGGTTCCCCAATCAACATAGTGTCTACAAAGTTGGTGGCAAAGCTGGCGTTAAATCCTGACGTGGAACATTGTATGGTGTATGTGACTGCAGGCACAGAAAACACAGTCTCTGAAGGAGCATACAGCGCACTACCTTGTGATTTGGGTCAATTGTCATTGTAGCCCCAGCTATAGTGCTACCAAACAAAAAGTATGACCTTTAGATCGGAACTGCTTTTATGCATCACTATGGGGTTGTTGTTGATATGACCACAGAGACCTTTGATATTCTGGGGCAGTTGATTCCAATCTACTTTACCTCCAGTAGGATGCCAAAAGATCCGGTACATATGAGTCATATTAACCTGGCATATGTTGATGGGGTAGTTTCCATTCACTAACATCGACTTAAGCATAAGACATGGGCCCTTCCCAATCAAATCTATAAATATCAAGGGTTACCAATTAGAGCTGCGGCCCCTATATATAATCCCTCTGGACACCAAGTAATCATAAACACTGAGTTAGAAGTGGAAGTGCCTGCTGGGCTTTATGGGGAGGTCATTGGGCTTTATCAGCAATCATGGTTCAAGCTTCATGTGGCCCCAGGCATTATACTTTCAGGACATGGGGAGATCAAGGTCTTAGCAGCAAATCTTCAGAATAAATCAATGCAAATCCGCTGACACCAAATAGTGGAGTACTTACATTTTATTACTTATGATGAGGTCATCCAGGTTCATGAGTTCAATTCATTGGATGAATTTGGCCTGCCCATTGAAACACAGCCTGACGTAATGGCAGTTGTACCGCGGAGTAATTTGATGGGATTAACAGATGAACAAAAAGACCAACCAATGTCTTTATTTCAGAAATATAAGGGGATTTTTGCTGTTGACAATCACGATTTAGGTGTGCTCAGGGGGTGGTTCAATGATTAGATACTGGCAATCATCCTCCGATAAGCTCTCAGCTGATCTGCCATTCTCAGGCAGCAGAAGACATGGGTACCAAAGAAATCAACAAGTTATTACAGCAAGGGATGCTTGAGCCATCCAAGAGCCCGTGGGCTTCATCTGTTTTAATTGTAAAAAAGAAGGATGGCACCAACTGTGTAGTAATAGACTACCAGAAGGCCAACAGTATTACAATAAAGATTTTTATCCCTTGCCAAGAATTGACGGAGCCCTGGATCAATTAAGGGGTACCCGCTACTTTTCTGCGATGGATTTAATATCAGGCTACTGGAAAATCGAGTTACCCTTGGTGGAACAGGAAAAATGTGCTGTGATCACCTCTAAAGGCCTTTTTCAACCAACATGGATGCCTCAAGGACTGTGTAACGCCCCGTCTAATTTTCAGCGTGCCATGGACACTATTCTTGGCGACCTGAAACTGTCATGCGTCCTAGTATACCTTGATGATATTACCTTTTTCTCTCAAACCTTTTTGGAGCACCTTGACAACCTTGAAGCAGTATTCCTCTGGCTGAGGCAAACATTAAATTAAACCTCAAAAGTGTATTTTTTCAAAAGATCAGCTAGAATACCTGGGTTTTGTGGTAGACTCAACTGGGCTGCAGCCACAACCAGCTAAGGTGGAGGCCATCAGCAAAATGACTACTCCCAATAGTAAGCGCGACATACAGGTATTTCTGGGGATGGTCAAATACTACCAGCACTTTATACCTAATTTTAGCTGTATTGGGGGCCCGCTATTAAAGTTGTAAAAAAAGATGCTGTGTTCAAATGGACGGAATGTCATCAATCCACTTTTGATGCACTCTGTACGGCGTTGAGCAGCGCACCAGTGTTGCAATATCCAAACTTCGACTAAGAGTTTATCATTCAGATGGATGCGTCCCTTTACACTGTTGGGGAAGTACTTTCTCCTAAAGATGATGAGAGAGAAGAATATCCTGCTGCGTTCTGTAGTCATAGTCTGAACTGTCATGAGCGTAACTATACTGTGACTGAGAGAGAGTACTTAGCAGTAATCTACGCGTATAAACAATTCAGAGTCTATCTGCATGGAGTAAAGTTTAAAGTTATAACCAATCACATGTCATTACGCTGGTTGCAGAATCTCAAAGAACCAGAAGGATGGTTGGCTCGATGGGCTCAAGTTACAGGCTTATGATTTTGAGATTCTCCATTGGCTGGGAGCAAAGCATCAGAATGCTGACTGTTTAGCTTGGTTACCAACTATTGCGGTGACAGCGGACCTCAGTGACATGATGTATGATAAGATGCGCAGCGGAAAATATGATGACGAACTTCCCCAAGTAATCAAAGTGTTAAATAAAATACGCATGAATACCTTCCAACAGAATGGAGAAATGTACAAATAAATTGGCATTTCTGTGGTGAATTTCCCGCTGCCCTCCGCACAGCTTGGAATCATTATGAGTGCTCACAGGGCAGTCGGGCATGGTGGCATGCATAAGACTATGGAGTTGTTACACCCATGATACTATTGGGAAAGTATGAGTTTTGATGTGCTTGAAACTATTTCCTGTTGCCATCAGTGCCAAGTGGAGAAGCCATTCCGCCATACAAAGTCATATTCGTAGTAGTGAAACCATATTTTGCTTGGCATACGGTCTCCCTCAATGTCATTGGCCCCTTGCCAACAGGTGCTGACCGTTGTAAGTACATTCTAGTGGCTATCGACCACTTGACCTGGTGGGTAGAAGCAAGGGTGATACGAGATCTGGGGGCAGTTACAGTGACTAAATTCTTGTTGGAATGCATTATCCAGTGGCACGGTTGCCCTCAGTTTATTCTCACTGATAAAGGCACCAACTTCACCTCTCACATCCTTCCTAAGCTAAATGAACTTATGGGATACCGCGGAGTTCTGATGACCCCATATAACCCTAAGTCCAATGGAATGGTCAAACAAGTGAATGGAACTCTAGTGAATATCCTTCAAAAATAAGTAACAGATTGACCATCTGATTGAACCTCCCTTCTTTACACTGCTGTGTTTGCCTAAAAACATCAGTTACCATTCTGCCACGGAGAAAAGTTCCTTCCAACTATTATACGGTCAACATCCAGCTCTTCTGGCATTACTTTATTCATGTATGGAAGACACCGGCGAAGTAGAACCCCATCGCTATTTGACTAACCTTTCAAATTTATGATTAGATTGCAAACTGAAGCCTATTCCTTCAGCTTAGCTAAGAAGATCAGGACTCAGGCCGCAGACCAGGTACATCAAAGTGGGTTAGCATAGTTCAAGGAAGGCGACATGGTTCTCTTCTATGACCAGCATGGGTTTGGGTGGAAGCACAAGCTGGCCAGTATATGGATTGGTCCGTTCAAAGTCATTGAGAAAATTGGGGTTGACGCATATGCTATTAAGAGCTCTGTTAGCAGTCAAATCATCAACTGAGTGCATGTGAAATTCCTCTGAGCATATAAGCAATAGGAGCCTCATCGTCCAGTCAAGGAGGGGGTAATGTTGTGATTCCAATATGACTGGATGATAAGCCGAGGTTATCAGGGAGAAATGAATGGAATCCGTTGGAATCAAACTGGTAATGGTAATTTAAGCGCTTTTAAATGAGGCGATATTGTGTTACTGGGAATTGACCAAATTGGGTGGTCATTAATTAACAAATGAAGAATTGAAGGAATCAATGAGATACGGCGAAGTGAATTACTAAGCCATGAAAGTGGTACCATCAAAAATCGCTACAATACAAGCAGGATGAGATGATCAGGAGGTTAGGTTGTTAATAAGTTAGAGTGAGCGAAAAAGCAAGGATCCACTGTGTTTATCATATTAAATAAAGAAGTATATTGGGAGCAAGTGCTCCATATTTATTAGATAACTTTATTTCTGTTGTTTCAAGGGCAAAAATCCTCATATTGTTTGTCCTATTGCTCAGTGGGTCAAACCCTGTGCAATTTCATTTTCAGCTTATCTCCCCAACATGTCAATTTTATAACACGTGCTACTTTAAGCCTATGTTGATTAGATTGCCTCCTGCTGCCCCCACATGTGGCAGTGGTGCGCCACCTCCTGGCTTTATCAGCAGTCTCTGAGATACCCCTGGGCTGGCCCAGATATCCCCGCAAATACTTCCAGTCACTATATCCCAGTCTGGAACCTAGTCCATTACCTCTCACGCTCCCAGGAGGTGCTCAGAAGCTTTCTGATGTTTTCTTTGAGCAACATGCGTTTCAGCCTTCAGGTTGACTATGGGAACCTCTTCCCCTATGTGGGTGCAGCAACCATTGAGATAGCCATGGTGGTTTACAAGCCATCTAGATTTATAGATTTCTTCCCCTTTAAGGGGTACTTTGATCAAGGCTTCTCATGTGAAGCCCAAGCCATGGAGGAAGTACAGCTGCCATTATTTTATAGAAATACACCCTTACCAACCATTAGAACTCACTTGCTGGATGAGGCCACTCTGATAGTCCAGTTCTCCAGCTTGGCTTCCCTCCTCTCCCCTGGACATCTCCACCACAAACTCACTGAGAACTTGGCTGCCTATAAACCAACCTCATTCTGCAGTTCGTGGCTCCAAATGGCACCAATTGTCTCACTGGGACTTGCACATTCATAATTACCCACCCCTTTTTTCATAATACCCATCTTGAAATACCCCCCACAGAATGATCAGATCCGCCCCTGATCATCCCTTCTGGGCATGCGTCAAAAATGGCTGCGTCATCTGTTCCTTGTGCTTTGCTTTTGACCACTCAAATTTCAAGTGCCCAACGTTTTACGCTAAATCTGTTTCCGCAACTCCTACATCTGGCGTAAGCCCACTATTAAATTTACTAACTTTTCACATGGTGATATATTCTACCCACTCTCTTCTTCTGAGAGCGCTGCTTCCATTGCTCCTTTCAACCAAGTCTCAACTGCCAGAACCATTCCTAGACAGATGGCTTCTCATGCGCCAGTGCTATTGCCACGGTCTTTTGTGCTCAGCCAATTAGAAGCGTACCACATTAACTACTTTCTCTGGCCCAGCGTTGGTTGTGACAAATCCTTTTAAGGCTCTCAAATGGATTAATAATGAAGACTTCCCTACATAATCAACCCTGCCTTTGACTGGTCTGAGAACTTTACACAACTTCCCAACTTGACTCTCCACCTCCATGCTATCCTCATGACAGGTTCTCAATTTATAAAGATATCCGTCAAAATGCAGTCAATGCAGCTGCTGCCCCACTAACTCCCTCCTTAGCAAGTTAACTTATACAGTGATAAAGCCACTTTGAGATGGTTTTTTATACCTAAATTCCATGTAGTTTTCCCCAAGAATGCCAGACTTGTTATCGAAGAGCAGACATTCGCAGCTGGCTGTGCATGCATCAACATGGTTAGATTTCACTATATGACTCCAACTACTCCCAAACCCACCAACAAATTAAATTCTTTACTTGTGTGCCTAACCTTACTTTCATTGCTGAATTTTTACTCGTCCAATATGTTGAGGGGATGCAAACCGCTAGCCTCATTGATAGGAGAACCTCCACCTTTTTCTCCTTCTGTCGCTACTGTCTTGGCCTGATGACATGATAGAGGGTATCAACTGCAAGAAAAAGCTCTTCGTCAGGAGGCCAACAAGGTGAAGTTGGCAGGCCTTCCTGACCTCAAACATACCTTAGACCAACACTGGGTTCAAGCAGATATGCTCAGATCAGTTTAGGGGATGTGTATGACGCTCAGCCCTGTGTAATAGAAAGGGAGTTACAACAAACTAGCTATATCCTTATCAACAAGGGTTCAATTTAATTGCTCAGAAAACGGGGTTTTGATACCTGTTCAATTAATGAAATTTTGAAATTGGGTCATCCAAGCCTACAATCAATGAATCAAGTTCAGATATCTTGAGCTATAATACCCAGGCCAATGAAAGCGTGCACTTATTGATGCCTTTAGGCTTAGCACCACTTCCACCAATGGACAATCCCCCAAATTGTTTAATTAGGTTTCCTCAAGACCAACCTTCCTCATTGGTTAAATTCTCCCAATAAAACATTCTCCGTTATTTTTACGTTTTTTAAAAAGAAATATGGTTTCTTGTGTGAACCTGTGTGTGGACCTCTTCGAGGAGGTCTCCAAAAATGTTTGCCACTTTATCTTACCCCAATTAACTAAAATTTCTGGTGCACCTTTGAGCCGCCCTGTTCCCCTTTAGACTGAGGCACCAAAACCTCCTAGCACCGATCTACTCCTGGTCATGGACTCCCCTTTAAGATCCACCAAAGTTTTGTTATTTATTAGTTATATTATCCTGTATACTGCGTTATACACCCTTGCCCTTGGTTCCTTCTGCTCCAGCAACCTCCGCGGTGCCCGGTTTCCCATCCTGCTAACAGCTAGTTCATTGGCGGTGTGGTTGTGCATCCCACACCACCTCTCTGGGAACGAGAGAGTTACAGACACTCTCTTGACACATACCACTTAAGCTCCCACCATTTTATCCGCCTTTTCCTGCCATCTGAATCTAGTGCTGTTTGAAAATCCCCTCAACCCTCTTCCCCTTCTAGAATGGATGCTTAGGCTAATACCATGGCACCAAGCTAGGATTATTTTAATTTTATCTAATTTTCCCTTTGTTTATCACAGCGTAAATAAAGATGCATGGAGAACCGTTTCTTTGGTTGGCCACCACTAGTACAAAAAAGAAAGCTATGGTACTTTAGAATCTTGGTGCCAGATAATAGGACATGCTTAAGCCTTACTTTTAGGATTACTATATTTATCAATGTTATGTAAAATTGGTTTTCTTTAAAATTTCTTAAGAATCTAGAGTTTGTTCATAATACATAATAGCCTTAAATTTTTTGAAATTTATTAAAATGTAGCTTCTTCTTAATATAACTTAGTTGAATTGAGCTTATATTCTTCCAACATAAACTTTTTATAGTCCTAAAAAGTGTTTACAACAGCTTTCTGCTTTACTAGGAACAATTTCACAATTTTATTTTGTTAAGTGGTACAAAAAAATGATCATATTCATGTGATTACAAAGATCACTGATTTATTTTAATTTAGCGAGTTTATGATAGTATGGTAAGTTATATTATATTCTTCATATGATTATCTATGATCTTATAGCCTTAATTAATGTATTTAAAGATGTGTAAATAGACAATGTGTGACTTTTTCTCGTTTACTGTATAGGTTAAATGTGCGCGTTGAACATATTATTGATATAAAATTACTGGATTTACAATAGTATGAGAACTATCGTCTTAGTTGAGATCTTTACAATCAAATTGAGTAGAATCTTTAATGCTAGACAGGTGTTAACGCTCTTCATTCTATCCTTAAAGGTACTTGAAATCTTCCAGACAGCAAATTAGATCCTATCCCTTCACCTCTTACTCTAGAGCTGGGAACTTCTCAATTAAGGGAATTCTCCCTTCCTCTCTTAATGCGGGAGCCTATAGAGCTTGTAAAGCATTTTCTAGAAAAAAAGATAACTCTCATTAACTCCAATCCTAAGGTTAAAAATACCAAAATTTGTAACAGTATAGATATATATGAGACTTTTTATACTCTGATTTATATAATAAAAACCAAGAGATTTCTATAGGGTAATATGCCCAAAGCTTCTGTTGGCCCCCTGATAGGAACAGCAGCTGTTTCCAAAAGATTATCCCTCTGGAGTTATCCAAAATGATGATTTTTCCCACCCATCTAGTCAGACTCTACCATCATCTAGAACACGAACGTTCTAGGAAAAATTGAAGACCATGTTCCAATGCCTTCACTCAACCCCAGCAGATTTACCTTTTAAACTAGCAACCTGCTTAGGTAGCGGAACCTTTTACCCATCAATAGAAGGTCACGTTACCTAAGAGGCTTTCACAAGTTTCTACACCAAAAAGCGTTTTAAAAGCTAGCATCTAACAATAAACCCTTAATTATTTGATAAAGTCCAATGACTCATACTAATATCTAAATTATTAATTTTTGGATCAGTAATTAACCCATTTGTAAAACATTGTCAGCTATCCTCCCTGACATAACTAGTAATCCCGCAGATTCAAATCTTGAAGGATTATTTAATATCTCAGTTAGGAAAAACAACCAACATTAGTTATCATGCCATATGATAACTCCAAATCTGTTATGAAATTTAACCTCCAGCAGAAAAAGAAGATTTTACCATAAACAATTAAGCTGGATTATGTGTGTATACTGAATTACAAAACGCTGTCATGGGAGGGATTTAAATGTTGGTAGATAATTTGATGAAAGAACCACAGACACAAAAACCCAGTGATAGATAACACAAACGCAAAATACACTGGTGGTTTCTACTTTATCTGTCTAAAAATATCCTCAAGTAGATAATTTAATGCACAAAAGATAAAAAACTATTGTGGGAATCTACAAGAAACCTCAGTCTCTAAAGGGTGTTTTTTAAAAAACAAAATAAAATTATAGATTAATATTTGTAAGACACCTAAATAAGGAATATCAGGTATAATGGAAAGCACCAAGGGGGCTTTAATCACTTGATTTAAACCTAAATTGTATTGTTAATCTAGTCATATAAAATTAGTTTAATATTGAAACTCATTCAGCGCAAAATTAATTTATTTGAAATTTGAAATTTGAAATTTATTGCGAGGAAGGCTGACCAGGGGACGGACACTTCCAAATTTGACCCAAAAGAGACAAAACTTAGTAACATGGAAGGCACCCCAGAGAAGCGATGCTATCTCTTGTTGCCAGCGGGAACGCCACTATGGGGAGGGGAGGGAATGTGTGAAGGGGACGTAGCCACAATTGAACACGTGTGTAGGAAAGGGTCTGATTTGATGAACCAAACTGGGAACCAGGAGGAGACCAGCTGTCGGCGACATGGTGGGAGGTATCCAAACATCCATGCTTGGAAGTGGTCCACCAAATGAGACCGGAATCTGAGGAAAGCTTCTGGGAGGGTGGGGGTGGAACCCGCGATGGTATTCAAGACAATCGTGTGGATAGTCCACATGGCGATTGCAACCACCAGAGCACAGAGGGAGGGTGGAAGGGGGAGCCATTGATAAAGTAAACATATCTCTTGACAGACTGAAGGGATATGTTTGATCCTGGCCAAACAGACGTTGAACTTCGCGCCATATCACTTTAGAGATAGGACACTTCTCCATGCGGTGGAACAGCGTTCCATACTGGCCACACATGATGCAGGATGAGTATAAAGCGTTAGAGCGCTCAGCCATACGGTACACCCGCCTCAGGCATCGCCACACATGGGAGCGGACTTGAGGCTGCAACAGAGGATGGTGTTTATATTTCCAAATAGTATTCTGAATTTCAATGGAGTAAGGGATGTCCATCATGTCCAGGTAGTCCACCCTGGATAGGACATGGGGCCGTGTGGGGATCACGCCATCTTGGATGAGTAGCCCCTGTACCTCTTGTGCGAACAGAGGAGAGGGGCGGCCTCTCTGGGATGTGTGTCCGCTAATACATTTCTCCACTCTGCGCTCCGCATGGAGAGGAGGATTCATTTGTAGTGGGTTTTAGTGCCGTAAAGGCCTGTGGCTGATGGGTGGGAAGCCAGGTACTTCATCAAAGAGTGAGGGTTCTATGGATTGTTAAGGCCTAAGGCGCGGGAGAAGTTGGAGCAGTCTGCGCGGGACCAGTGTTGGGAGGGGAGCGTAGGGGCAGTGACAGCTGCAATCCAGGTGCCCAGGATCTTGGCAGCATGGGCTTTGAAGTCAAGCAGGCCCATGCCACCTTGATGATGAGGGCCAAACATGACCTCTAGCCGTACTGGTGGAGGGCGGCCTGACCAAAGCATGTTTGCAGCAAATCATACTGGGATTTGAGAAAGCCTGGGGAGAAGGGGATGGCGTGGGCTCCAAACCAGACTTTTGAGAGGAGCATAGAGTTGTCTAAAACAACCTTGCCAGTAATGGAAGTAGGGTGGGCTCTGAGGGAGGCGATGCGCTTTGTCACGTTGTCTAGAATATGACTTTCCATTATTGCTGATGCGTACCCACATGCCTCAACCCACACGCCCAGATGGCGAACAGGCCCTATGGTAGGGCGTGGCACGAAGGGGAGCACTAGTGGGGCGGTGTGGGGTGAGCAGGGAGGGCGAACATGTGTGCGAGCAGATGGGATGGGCTGGGTATTAGTCGCTGGGGCCCAGCAGGTTTGATACCGACCAAGGAGGATGATTTTCGGTTTTTGAAGCGTTCAGTGCAATAATACTTACCTGGGAATACTCCTGGATGAGAGCTTCAATCGCGTGCGTCTTTATTATTAGACACCTTAAACACACAGTCATCTGCAAACTTCATCATCTTAACTGGGGCTTGGCCTGGTACATGGACCCCAGTGAGGTGGGCATTCACGTTTCAAAGTAATGGGTCAAGGCTGAAGTTGTATGAGAGTGGGCTAAGGGTTCCCCTTGTTGTAAGCCCCTGTGAGGGTGGACTACTTCCGTTAAGAAAGCCAGTGCCATGCACTGCCATTGTTGCAGATTCCGTAAGCAGCATCACCCAGTTGATGAAGCAAGGGGGTAGGCGGAATTGACGGAGGCAGGCCCTGAGGTATTCCCAGTTTATTCGATCCTAGGCCTTCTGTTGGTCCAAGAATACAAGTGCCCCAGATGCTGTGGACTGGCATGCGTTAGCCACAGAGTTCACGTTGTCCCAAATCGACCTTCTGGGTATGAAACTGAATTTTTCTGGGGAGATGGTGGCAGATGCTACAATCCCTAAATGGTTAGCCATGATTTTAGTTATAATTTTTTGTATATGTGTTAGTTAAAGAAATGGGGCGCCAGTTGGCTAAGTCTAGCTTGTCCCCTTTCTTGAAAAGTGTGACAGTGAAGGCATCTTGTCCTCCTGGTAGGAGACGCATTTCTAAAAGGCTCTGGTTAAGTGAGGCAAGCAGCAGTGGGGATATATATTTGAAGTACTTTTTGTAGAATTCATATGGAATGCCATCTGGGCCTGGGCATTTCTGATTTGGTGCACCGTGGATGGCTGTCCAGAGTTCATTTGGAATAATCAAATTCATTAATTCTGGGTATCAGGAAATGGTGCAGATGTGGGTTTGGTCAAAAAATTTCGCCACTTTGGCCAGCTGAATTGGATTGAATCGGTATAACTCAGAGTAATACTTTGGTATTTCAATTGCCACTTCAGCTGGCGTATCTGCAATGGAATCATCCGATCTCCACACCTGTGTGAAGGCCACGCTCTGGCATGGTGCGAAGAATTTTTAAAAAAATATGCGGTGCACTTGTCTCCCTCTGTAATGCATTTGGCCCTGTACTGAACACAAACCCGATGTTTGTGTTGCCTTTTGAGCGCGTTGACGTGGGCTTCTGCTTCTGCCCACTTCTGGACCCATGCAAGGCTGTAGCCTGTGGCTGGGATGTTGGACTCCAGGTGTGCCAACTCTGTCAAAGCCTGCAAAATGATGGCCAATGTGGCTCATGAGTGTCAGGAGGATAGGTGGCAAGAGTGGCGGATGGTATCCTCTTTGAAGGCTGACCATGTGGAAATTGGGTCCGCGCATAACGGTGTAACAAACTTTTTGCCAAAGTTGCTGATTCCACCCAAGTGGAAAATCCCAGCGACTCAAGTTTGGGAGGGCGGAGTTTGCACCAATGTGGGGCCTTAGCCACTGTGACAGGTAAGTGGTAGGTTATTGAGACCAGCCGGTGGTTGGAGAATTCAATTTTTGTTGTTTGGAAGTGGGAAATGTGAGATTGAAATTTTGCCTACATGAGGATAAGGTCAATGCGGGTCATGGACCTTAATTGGCCGTTGTGGATGTGGGGGCGCGTCATGTTTTCAAGCAGCGGGGCTTGCCGTGGCAGTGCATCTATTAACCCAAGGGTGGCCTTTAGAACGCAAAGTTCTATATGACCCTGAGGGGCGTGGGAGGAGGAAGGCCAATGGTCTGTGGGTATGCTTAGCCAACAGTTCATGTCGCCGACTACAAAAGGGTCAGGGGGTAATGGGAGGGATTTAACCGATGAGAAAAATTCTGACGCTCTTGTGCACAGGTTGGGGCGTAGATGTTGATGATAGCATGCACCACGTCAGCCCACAAGAAAGTGACAATGAGGACTCAGCCATTGAGGAAGGATTCCAACGATAAAAATTTTAAAAATTGTTTTTCTGAACTAGCACCCCACAGTGCTCTGACCAAAAGGATAGGGAAGGGAGGAGCATGGTTTTCCAAGCATCCTCGGAACCTCGCAGACAGTGGGACTCCTGGATGGCTAGGATATCCATGGGTTAATTTTCATGTAAAAAACACAGTTTCCTAGCCCGGGACAGCGAGGCCTTGAGTCTGGCGATATTTAACATCCCTAAAGTGAAGATTTCCCTCATCGCACCTTAGGTGCGAGGGGGTGGGCACCCAGGCCCACTAGCCTCTTCTAGATCCCCACAGGCTTTACAGCAGCGCGGGTGTTTGCAGCAACGTTATTGGTAGTTTTGTTAATTTTAGCAGAGAGGTTCGCTTTGGCTTTTGCCTTTGCTTTTTGTTTCCCCGACGTTGAGCAAATTTTTTGCAGTGCAAATGAGTTTGGTGCGCCAACGTTTGGGTCAAAAAAAATTTTCAGGTAGGTTGGAAACCAAGTCATTCTCAACTGGAGCTTGGTTGTAAAGGTCGGGTGAGATTGAGTCACCCATTGGATCCTCAGATTGGTTGGCCTAATCAGCATGGGCTTCCCAATCCTGATTGATTATTGGATTCCCAAGTTGCTTCTGCTGTGAAGGTTTTGATGTCCTCCTGGCGTTGGGAGTGTGGGATCGCAGTGGTGACTTTGGCCGCTTCCTAGGCCACAGCCCTGCGGGCCTGCTTGACCTTCTTCTGCTCTTGAGGGGAGATAGGTTTTACCAGTAGGAAGCAGCCTTGTGCTCCCCACAGGAAAGCCTCTTTGGTGCTTGTGGTTGGTTCATAGTGCGCCTCTCCGCTGGCTATGGCCGCCGAGGGGTGCTCTTGGAATGTGATGCCCTCCTTGGTGGGGCATGCATGTGCCTTATGGCTGAACATGTCACAGTGAGTGCAGATGGGGGGTGCGCTGTCCACGGTTACCCAGAAGGGTGGGTGGTATGCCCTTCAATATTGATATATGTGGAGTGCAGGATTTTGGTTAGGTCCTTTGCAATCTTCTTAGTTGGGGTCAGAACTGCAATGGCTTTGCTGGTGCACAGGTCTGGCATCAGCGTAAAGCGTTGCATCTTGAAAAATTTGTATTTCGCCATATACAGTGAGACCATCTTTCAGGTGCTGCTCCAAAATGGCACATTTTACCTTAGTAGGCAAAAAGTCAAACGTGAGGAAAATTTGGTTGGATTTTGTCCATCTGGTGCATTCAGTTTTAAAGACCCGTTGCTCTTCAGGGAGGTCAATCACTATGCACACCACAGCAGCTTTGTCTGCTGCCTCCTTGTTTTTGGAACCGAGGTCCAGCCAACCATGTGACATGGAGTGAGGTGCAATGTACACCGTGGTTGGGAAAAAAGTGTGTACATCCCCACAAAATTTTTCCCATAAAGCTGTTTGTTGGGTGTCCAGAAACACACTGACTCTGTATTCCACCGATGAGAGTAGTTGGGAGAGCGGCGTGTTGATGTACTGTTGCATCGTGCTTGCCAAGTGAGGACCTCTAGGGAAATAGTGACCTCCAGTTTTTTTATTTTTTTTCTATTCCGCCAGTTTCTCCAGGGCGTTTTTGAACGTTTGTGGCCGCGAGCCTACCACCTGCTCCTCTTACCTTACTTGCCCAACTGCTCCCTGACATGGGCACAGACTAATCTCCTCTGTGAGATTATCAAACTAGATTCAGACTTAAATGAATAGGTTGCAAATGTCATTGCAACGAGAGAGAAAAGTCTACAAAAAATATTATTCTTATTGTTGTCATTTAAGTAAACTACTAAATTAGTTCTTTCTTTCACTTTGATAACAAAATTGAAGCCAGATTTGTATTTTTTAAAAAAATTCAAATTACTGTTCTCTTTGAGACAAAATATACCAAGGTTGATGCAATTAACACCTGATGCCCAAGCCTGGGGTGAAAGTGCTACCATCTGGAATCTTTTGTCCGCCAATAAAGTGCGCCTGGGATAGCTCTGCTATCCCTCTCAACACTACTGGGTGTTATGTACCCCTCAGAACTTGGCCCACCACCTTGCAAGCTCCCAGGCGGTGCTCCAGAGAACTTTGGCTCCCCACGGAGCAATTTACATTTCAGCCACCAGGTCACATATGAGAATCTATTGTCATACATGAGCGCGGCCATCTTGATGATAGCCGCAGAACTTTTTAAACCAGGTGGCTATATTGACTTCCACCCCTTTAAAGGGGTACTTTGATCTCAGCTTCCATTCTGAAGCCAATGCAGCGTCATCAGCCAATCTGCAATAAATTTTAACAAATCCCTCTCCCCACCATTCAAACCTGGCTCCCAAATAAGGTCACTTTGTGGTCCTGTTCTCTAGGTTGCCCTCCCATTTCTCCCCTGACGCCTCCACAAGATGCCAATAGAGGGTTTGGCCATTTATGCCACAGACCCCATGTTGAAATTCATGCTTCCAAATTGGCCAGATCATCTGCCAGAGCCTCATGCCTTTGTGACAAACTGCCCATTTCATTGCAATTCCTATCTCGTGATTCCCCCCTGCACTGTGATCAGATCTACCCTGATCACCCATTCTGGCAAATGTCAAATACAGCCGCGCCATTTGACCCCTTGTGTTTTGAGCTTAACCACTTGATGTGCAAGTGCCCTACAGTTCACACTACTGTCGTTTACGCTCCTCCTCCTTCAGGTGTTAAGCCAGAGGCTATTTTTCACCAATTATCAAATTGGGCTCAATTCTCCTGCCCCTACCTTGGGGCCATTTGGCTCTTCTCCAGAAAGTGGCACCAATTAATAACAAATTTGTTAATTTTAATAATAATTTACCTGATTATTTTTTTCTGAGTTAATGGCTGAACAAGTTTCAGCTGAGCTGCTGTGTTCAATAGCACATCGCCATTAATATCCTACCATTGCCCTAATTCTAGTGGTTGGCCCAGCGCTGGCTAAATCTAATCCATTCAAGGCTCTCAAATGGATTGATGAGGGCAAACTGCTGTACCATGTGAAGCCAGATTTTGCTTTTTAAAGCTCTTCGTTGACCCATCCAATTTGCGCCCCCGCAATTTTCGCTCTTGAAATGGTTTTCCAAATATATAAAAATATTAATAAAATGGCAGTTGGGGCTGCAGCTGCCTCTGCCAACTCCCTATTTCACCAGCAACTTCATGGGACAATGGAGTCTCTTGTTGAGGGTATTCCATTGTCAGAAAATTGACTGAGGGCTCTGCTAGTTGGCAGGCCAACCAGTATGAAGACCGGTCAGCCCTTGCCATTTTGCCTTAGGCATGGGGCCAGCAGCGCTGGCTGACCCCTTGGCGTATCACCCACACCATTCATGGATCCCCAGCCTCATTAATAACCAATGAAATAAATACAAACCTAAATTATAAAAGAGAATAGGCAAAGGGAGATCTTTAATGAAAAGGAATCGCCAGGTATTTATACTATTTATAATTGGCTAATGTGACCACTGTCAACCTATCAGCTTTCCGTTGGTTCTTCCATCCAACCACACTTTCAGCATTCCACTGCGCTAATCTCTTTCCTGGCATTAACCCTCTCGACCTGTCCTTCCCAATGACCAATTATTAGTTTTGGATCATCCTTGGCCTTAAGTTTCAGGTGAGCTGTATAATTGATTGATATAAGTAAATGTCAAATTTAGATTTGATCTTTGAATTGATTATTATGCGCTAAAAACATCTTCAGATGCTCAGGTAACTCGGGACATCTCAGCTTCATGATGACACACATTTCATCTCATCATAGTTGATTGTTTGAATTACCTTTCTAGGGTGATAATTAATTATTATAAACGAGGCGCTGGAAACAACCTTGGCCGCCTCAAACTTAAAATAGTCAAGTTCCGCCAATACTTAAATAAACCAAATGGATCATCCTTGACTATTAGTCGCCAGTGATCCTTATACCAATTTGGGCCATCAATTGGCTCCGTTTGATCCTACTTCCAAACTATGCGGAATACTTGGATTCAGCTCAACCCAATTTGGGGAGCAACTACCTATCAATCACCTAACCATACAAAATTCAGTAAATAAGGCATTCCACTGGGATTGACCTATTTCATACCAAATAATGATAAATCATTAGAGAATTCCATCTGAAAATTCCGACACTATCCCCAATTTTTCCCCATAATTTT
>JAKSZP010008406.1:0-63939 GCA_022478985.1 Massospora cicadina
AAATTTTGAGTCTCTGTACTAAAAACTGCTTGATAGCATGTCTAAAAAAGACCTTCAGCTCTTATAACTGATAGTCAATCTGAGCAAAGGAACCTCTTCTATGGTCCTCCCAGTACTCATACTCCCAGTCAAGTGACCATGGCCAGTCCTTCTGCGGAATTACCAGAAATGGTATCCAACCCTGATGAAACCAGGTTAGAGATTATTTCAAACAACTTTTGACCAATCCTCCCTCTGTCATCGATTCCCAAGCTTGATTTCAAAATTCTCCTGTCTTCAGCTCCATTTTCAGATACTCCTATAATCATCGTTAACCCTCCTGAAGAAATGTCCTCCACTCTCAATTAATTGTTCTCCGCTGGATCAGACTTGCTTCCAGAGTTCCTTTCCTGACTTGACCAGTATTACAACCCAGCTGTTCTGTCAACTGAACTGGTCATTGGAAACCACAAATATTTTGAACTCCCCTATGTAGAATTGAGGACCCAAGTAACTGAGTCTCTACCCATATCTCTGAACCACTCCAATCTCAAAAACATTCTAGATTGAAACATTGCAGCATATGCTCTTTGCTTTGCCAGCCAAGTTCTTCAAAGATGGGCCAAGAAGCTTCCAGCCTCTCCCAGCTTTCATCACTCATTATGCTTTAACTTCCAAGAAGCTCATAGTCATTATCTGCAGGATGCCATCCACTCCCTGCACAACTACCTCGTTTCTGGTGCATCCCATCGGCATCTTCCCCTGATGGCTTTGATCAGGGGCATGATTCAGCAACCCCACTTAGTATACCTTGGTCGATGCTAGCCCATATGTCTAAAGTTCTTGATGATGCCTGTTGGCAAGCACTCAAGACCAATCTTCCAGCTCCAGTGCCATTTTGGGAGTACTCAGACTTATTTTCTGACTGCATCTTCTTATTCTGTTGCTTCCCTTCACAATGTGGGTATTGTATTTTGCAAGTACCAACATTTTCGTCTCTTTTCCCTTAGTTGCGTTCTCTCAGGGATCAGCCTCCGCTCAATGAACTTGGCTTTGATTGATCTAGCCCTTGCTAGAATCTGATATCACATAGATTTTGACAGTTTGTTTACTCCTACTGCGATACATCCTCCCACCCCAAGAGGCGACATAGGCAGAATAATCACCAAGTTGAGGATAACCAATAAAAAGTTATAAAAATATATTTTTTTTGTGCTTTTTTCATAAATTTTTAATTATATTTTTACCAATTTTTATCTTTTTTCTTCTTTTTATATGGACTTGACCTTCACTTGGTTCAGCAGTCCATCTTCTTTATTTATTCTATAACCTGGTCCTTAGGTAAGCATAGACCTACCAGTTTTCTATGGTTCAGAGGTCTTATTTTTTAAAACTTAACCATCTAATTTGGTTCAGCGGTCCTTTTTTTGGACTAAACCAAATCAGCAGGACATAATTATCTCAATGGTTCAGTGGTCCTTTAGGAACATTTTTTTCCTTATTTTTTTATTGATTCACTGCTTTAAATACTTAGCATGGACTCAATTTACCATACTTCCATCCAAGAGGTTCTTGATGGAGTAGGCGTCCGTCACCATCTTGGCAATAATCTAAAAAGGACCTGACTACAAATAGCTTGTTTCTTCTCCTGAAAACATGCATATTGCAATAGGCAACTCTTTCACATATTTGGTATTCTAATAAGGCCGTTCAGTTCTTATCATCCATAATTTTTGATCTGATACTTTTCTTTTAAGGTCATATCAAATTCTTGCAATTGCATTTTGATCAGAATATTCAACAATCGGGTCAGGTACTCCTTGTCAATCATCCCCAATGTTGGTTCCACCACCAAATATAAAATCAGCGGCAACATGGCCTTCCTTATGTATAGCAGCTCAAATGGCATTTTCATGTCGCTATATGATGACTTATGTTATATGTGAACGTCACTGAACTAAGGTACATTCCCCACACGGAGTTCACCCTGTGACCAGTTTTCTCAGCACCATGTCCAGCATTCAGTGATCCATTCTACCAGTTTGTTCATCTCCAGCCAGTATGATATAGGCACAAATCCTCAGATACACATTTTTTCATTCAATTGCAGGATCACATGAGACATGAAATTCATTCCATTATTGCTCAACAAGACCTGCAGGCATCCATGTTGATATACTACTTTTTTCAGGATAAACCTTGCATTGCTTGTAGCGTCTACTCTCACCAGGTCCTTCAGCTTGACCCATCTCATCATATGGTCAATCCCAACTATGATGTATTTGACTCCCCCAGTACTCATGGTTAATGGTCCCATCACGCTGGTGGACACCATATGCCAGGCAAATCCAGGGTGAACCAGTCATTATCCAGATGTGTTCTTGTGAGGCTTGTGCAACTGGCATCCACACAACAAGCCAGATAATCCGCTACATCATAGTTAATGGACTCCCAGTAATATTATTGGCAAAATTGATCATTAATCTTTCATAGGCCTCCAAGTCTGACAACCTTATGTGCAGCTTGAACGATAGCCACTCATAGTGACAGCTTTGGAAATAATAATCATTTTGCATCCATCGTCTTGAAGACTTGTCCATCCATGGTCTCAGTGTTTTCCATCACTTTTCAAAGCGCACCTTGGATTTCTTGGGGCTTGTTCCCAATTTCTCCTTTGACCATTCTCTGGAATAGCTCATCCACTTGCTGGTTTACCACTTGGACCATTGGTAGCCATGATAAGTCATCCGCATTCAGATGAGAAACTTCAGCTCAGTGATTTATCTCATAATTGTAAGCCTGTAGCATTAGTGCCATCAGGCCAGTCATCCTTCCAGTTCTCTTAAATTGTATAGCCAATGGAATGAGGAGTGGTCCATCACCATTCTAAAGTGTGTTCCATGAATATACACTCAAAACTATTTACAGGAGTAAATTACTGCAATGCATTCATGCTCAGCCACGGTGTAATTACTCTCAGCTGCTGAGAGTGTCCGGCTCACATATGCTACTGTATGTTTGACCCCCAAGTTCATCCACTTGGCTCAGGATGGCGCTGATTGCCATTAACGAAGCATCGGTCTGTGACCATCTAGTATTAAAAAAAGCATCGGTCTGTATTATGAATTCTTGATCAAAATTCGGATAGTTTAAGAATGGGAATCTATCAAATACTAGTTTAATTAATTGAAAGAACTCTGGCCTCTTCACTCCAAACGAATCCATTTTTTGGGTCCTTTAGCAGATGGGGGAGGTGCTTGGCGATTCTTACAAAATTCTGAATGAATCTTCAATAGTATCTGACCATTCCAAGGAACACTTGGATATCTAGGACACTCTTCTGTACAGCCATTCGCTCTATGGCTTCAATTTTCTGGGCTTGCATCTGCAGTCCACTAGATTTGATTATAAATTCCATATATTCTAGCTCTTTCTTGAAGAAGTGGCACTTTCTTGGCTTCATCTTCAGGTTAGCCATGGATGGTCACTTGAAAACTTCCTCCAAGTGGCGTAAATGGTCAGTGAATGTTTTACTGAACACATTTATACCATCCAAGTTCACCAGGACGTATAACAACTTCAGGTTATTCAATATGGAGTCCATGGCCCTCTGAATTGTTGCAGGTGCATTCCATAGACCCTGGAACATCCTTGTCAGTTGATACAGCCCCTGCGCGGTGATGATCACGCATTTCTCTTGGTCTTCCAATGGCAAAATCGATTTTCCAATATCCCAATATTATAGCCATTATGGAGAAATACTTTCTTCTCTTAATCAATCTAATGCATCAATAATTTGTGGTAGTGGATATGAATCCCTCTTCATAATCTTAATCAGCTCCTTTATCATAAAAACACATTATTAGAGCTATCCTTCTTCTTCATGATAAGGATAGGGCTTGCCCAGGGACTTGATGATGGAAATAGAAGCCCATGCTTCACTAGTTTGCTGATTTCTTCGTCCACTACTGTTTTGGCCGCCTTCAACCATTGAATTGGTCTCATTCTTATTGGAAATTTTTCCCCAATTTCAACTTTGTCAATTACATTTTTTTGTACATCCCAAATCATGATCATCCTGGGTGAATACTTCCCAATACTTGTTGAATAATTTGAATACCTCCTCCTGCTGTCTGTCCATCAGATCAGCAAGTTGCTCTCTATTGATCAATAAATTGATACTTTCAGTCACCCACGCCAGTAATACCATCTCATTAAGGGTCTCAAAATCTTGGAATTTCCTCTATTCAGCCATCAGGATTAAATGAACAAATGTAACGATCTGATTCTTCTCAATCCTCAAAAATCTTCACTCAAATTCTCCAGGAGAACTCAAATTTTTCCATGGACTGGCATAACTATTACAAGAGCCACCCAAAGCTCTACTCTGGACTTCTTCCAGGGGCTTCTGACTTCTCCATACAGCAGCTCATGTATCTCCAACATCAGCTTTGTGTTGACTATGATCTATAATCCTGGCGGAATGGTGCTCAAATTCTTTATCCTCAACGGAATTTCCCAATTTTCCAGAATTTTCGTTGGCATTTATTGTCACTTTCAGCTAACTAATTGGTAACAAACCAGGACAATGTCATCATTGTAGATCAGATTGATGAAGTTATTCCTCCTTGTCAGTGGAGCTTCCCCATCTTTCTGATAAACCAATGGTAACGTCTAACCCAATATGGTCAAATTATTATACATAAAGTTACATTTAACTCTGTATTTTTTATAAACTCCATCCTAATCAGAATTCATATTTTGGCTGGCCAAAACTATTGCTGGGGCGGATACCACTAAGAATCCAAATTGGAGTGTTAGAGCGCTATATGCTTTACAGGAGTTAGCGGTATCCGCCTAGCTGCCCATATTCCTTCTTGTGTTCTAAATTGGGTGAGATCCTCATCTTCTTCACCAGCTTGGTTGAGACAATATTAATCAGTGTCCCACTGTCAACTATCGCCCACACCTATACTTGATTAACCAGTATATCTATATACATACACTCAGAGTATTGTAAAATTGTATTTACTTAGTGTATAGCGGCATTAATTGCTGAATCAAGGGTGTGAATTATTTGCACTGATACATCAGAAAATGATTCCTTAATTGCGTTAAAGGGGATAGACATGTTTGCCTCATCTAATTTGACCTTGGTCAATTCTTCAAAATAATCTGCATCTCAAATCTTGTCCACCAGTTGTCACGCATATGGCCAAGCAACTTCCTTAATTATTTTGGATTGATCCCCTTCACTCTGGATCTGGTTACTGCGTTCACATCCAATTACTTGATATAATTGATCCTATGCATCATTATTGATAACACATCACTAACGTCAATTTATTCACTTATAATCTCAGTGGGAACAGGTTTTTCTGCAGCCTAGACTGTTCCCCATCTAGGCAGCAGGCCCTTTTCCTAACTCCTGTGCAGATTTGGACTCTTTCGCTTGATCCACATTGTACTGTTCTTTAGACTTCGTTCAGTGAACAGCCAAGTGTCCTCTTCCTCTGCACTGGTAACAGCATCTTTATTTCTTATCAATCTGCTTGAACTCTTCAGGCTTATTTACCAGCATAATTTGATTATTAGACACCTAAGTGCCCTCAGTCCCCTTCAAAGGATTCAAATTTCATACTGGATTTAGTTTGAAAATTACATTTGGAGCATCAAAAGGTAGCTCCTAATATTTTCAAATGATACACCATCTACAGGGTGTTAATCTCATTAGAAAACACAGAAGACATCATTCAAGTTAAATTGTAATAGGGCCAAAGGGCTGCTTGCAGCGCAATCTGTGCATCAAACTCATCCAGCACTTTAGTTCTAACCAAAATCTTCAATTCTTGGTAGAAATGATTGGCAAACCCGCTAAAAATCCATCTTTCTGGAATTGAATTCCCATGAATTCTTGCTTGCACTTTGACATGCGCGTGGAACTTCCAAATTCTTTTATGATGGCCTCCTTGGCCTCTGAGTATGACCAGCTGTTTTCCTCTATATGGGGCAACACTATGTTCTGAGAAACTGGTGTCTAAACAAAAAATCTCCATCAAAGTCTTTTGACGATTGCTGTAACCAAACATTGTCATATCAATAATTGTAAAAATGCAGGGGCGTTATCCCAATGGAAAGTAGGTAATTTTGGAATAGCCTTAAATTCTTCCAAAGTTTCTCTAGTCACCACCCTTGGTTTGGCTAAATGACTAACTTGAGGGGTAACTTTAAAGTCATCTATGAGATGGCTGTGAATGCGGTCGCCATATTTCTTTAAAAAGTCGCCTTCTTCACTGTGGTTCTTGGGGTTCCCTCGTTGGCGTCAGTCGCTGCATAAGCCCACATTCACACTTATGAGTCTTCAACTCTTTGACTTGCTCAACCAGCTGCTCTATATCTGCACTGAATGCCTTAATAGAATGAGACCAACTTTATGTTCCATTTTCATTATAAAATTTCTCAAACTATTGCTCCTTTCTTTTTCTTTGATGGCGTTACTTTTCTAGTAATTAATTGCTAAAACTATAGGCAACTTTGACTCCTTCCTTAATCTTGATAACTCTATCCTCCAAGGCAGCAAATTCTCGATGATCCACAGAATCAAGGCGTTCTTGTTAACAGTTGCCAACTCTGTCCAGAGTTTCCTTAACTCATCTTGTACGACATCTTGTTCTAATGTATCCTACTCAACCACAACCCCTGTAGTGAGCACCAAATGTTATAAAACTAGGGGCTTTGCTGCTCGTTCACAAATTTTAACTCTTAATTTATATTTTGTACAGGTTCAGGTTGTAAACTCTTCACGTTTTCTGATGATATATGATATATGATTTATAATAGTATGAAGACTAATATCCAAAGTTAAATAGATAACTGGTGTTGGTCCAATGATTGACTAGTATTCCTCATCAAAATACTCTAGATGTTCTTCATTAGGGATTTAGTACCTTATCTGCCTTACTTGATCCACTCTCAGATTCTAGTTTACGGCTTTTCCTCTGGTGACACAAAGTCAGAAGCAGTTATCCTCTCAGCTCAGCTTCTCTTCTCAGGATCTTTGAACCTTACTCTTCATCCTTCTATAGAGTCTCCAATTAAAGCATACAGAAATATCTATTTTTTGAAGATGAATAGAACTAATAACAAATTTTGCTAATTAACTTCCTTTTATTAAGTTAATTCTCAGGGGAATTTATAGAGGTAATTTGGTGCCCAACTCTCAGTTGGCGCCTCATTGATGAAATGGCAGCCGTTGCCACTGAGTTACCCTTTAATGTCTCATCAGCAATGGTCTTCCTCATCCTGGTTAGTATTCTGTCATCAGATATCCTCAAGAACTAAAATGGAAAGAGTCAGAAAATGTGTCCCTAACGTTTTCCACTTGATCTAAGCAAACCAACCATATTTGGCAAGCGACCTGCTCAGATAATGGGACTTGTTACCCATTATGGTGGGTCACAAATCAACTTATCAATTTGTTAGTTGCAGGCAGCATCACTTGCCTTGCAACTTGCATCTTAGATTCCCAATTAGTCAGTGATGAAACTTGATTGATCTTAATAAGTACACCTGATAGTTAATCAACTATCATATGCCCATATTCATTGGCAACTCTGCTCAATGAGATCTGTAGCATTCATCTGATTGATCCCCAGAGAATCTAAACTAGGCGAATTTCCTAAAATGCCCAAACATTGTTAACCCAAAACTGGGGTTAACTGATATCCAATTTACTTGATATAGAGAATTATCCCCTAGTGACCTATGGTAATCTAGACGTTTAGAAATGTGGGCAAAAATCATAACAGCTGTTCATTCCGAAGCTAGCAATTTGGACCTCTAAACCTGAACCACTAGAATGAGCTCTTACTTAGAAAAACTAAATTTAACTTATGCTATGAAACTAACACTAGGAGATCAAGAAGTTCAGTTGATCTTCTTGGTGGTATGTGATGAAGGACAAATCATGTGGGAATCAATAATGAACAATAAATCACTTTTTGCCATTCCCAATGAATCATGAACCCCTTATACTTTCAACAGTACTATCAAGATCTTTAAACGACTGGATGATAAACATATTTATGGCGGATTGTATAATAATTGCTGAAGGGGATTCAAACTTGGAAAGTCAATTTGGTGGATAGAGTGGATTCCGCTGGAGCTTCAAGGCTGAGGCAAAACCCCAAAAAGCCATAGGGAATAAGTGTGACTAATCTGATGGGCTGGAATCAACTGAGATGATTGCATTTTTTTAGTTGAATGAGATAATGTAGAAGGGAGTCTTTGGAAGAGTAAGAAGAGCGTATGAAAGAGTTAACAGAAATGGCCGCTAGTTTATATTTTAGATAAAGTGGTTTTGTTGGGCAATAGCTCATTATTATCTAATTTATTATTATCAATTATCAAGGGCAGAAATCATCATATCGCTCGTCCATTGCTCAGTGGGTTTACCCTGTGCAGCCTGTTTGGCGGAATCAACCCAAACTGCCAAAAGTTAACAGAGGTGCTCGCTACAAGGGGCCCATTGAGCAGCACTTAAAATAGTTCATATTTGAAAAGCTATGGCGCAACCGCCCACCTGGATGGAGTACTATGCCAGTTTATTAAGGTATCTCACTATGAGGAACTGAAGCTTGCCTTGGACACACTACTCCAGGCTCAAAAAATGCTTTTCCAAGAAATTAAAAATATAACCAATCAGCTCACCAAGGCCTTTCACCAACTGCACTGGTTGGTGGACAAACCAACCAACTTTCCAACCTCTTAGGAGACACTTCAGAGCGGCTATACTGTGCAGAGCGTAGATTAAATGATGTTGTTAGGGAGGGGGAGGTATTTTTTACAAGATGTCCCCCTTTACTGTGACGGAAACATACATGGGTTTTTGAAGCAGTTTAATTTTGCCTTGGAGGGGCTTCCAATCAGTGGAAAGCTAAACTGTTGCTATCTGCTTTGGACGTCGTAAGCGCCAACCAGGTCACATGTTACCTTATGAGTAGTACTGTAACATATCATGAGATAAAGGATACCGTAATCTGCCTGTTTGGGGGTGCTGCAAAAATGGTGAGGCGCAAGGCAGAGTTTTCGACTATATCTTATTTCAAAAGAAAGAGTCATTGGTGGAGTTTGTGGAGCAGTTCATGTCTGAGGCTCATGTGTTGTTAGGAGTAAACATCTTAACTAGCAAAGAGTGGGCATAGCAATTATGGCGGCTAGCAAGCCATATTGAGAACTGTACAAAGCTATGAACCACATTGATCAAGTTAACATGGAGCTTTTAAAAATTAAATTGTTTAAGACTCCTATCTATCACATTTAGTGCCCCCAATGTGGAACGGAAAGCCCCTGCAACTGCTACTGAATCCTCATCAGGAAATGATCACTGACAACTCATATACAATCCGTTGGTCAATCCTCGTCCTCTTAATGCTTTGGCGGTCCCTTTCCACCCTCATTATATGCAATCAGCTCATTGTCAGCTAAATTACAATCCATCAACAGATTTCTGACCTGTATCTGTGGGTGTAATAAAGAGATGAGTGCCGTTTACAGATGTTTGTTTCTCATATAGTCAAAGAGTTCATTATGCAGTTAGTTGTCCATGCAAACTGAATGTCCATGAAGCATCCATTGTCCAAAACAAACAGGGAAAAGGTCAAGTGGAGTAAAGATGGGACGCTCCACTTCCGTTAATCCAGATTTAATTGTCCCTGATGTTTCCCACAGGTCGCTTTGTGTTGGTCCTGGTACTAACCCTGATGATTATTATATCAACAAATCCCTTACAATATATTGGCTTCAAACCGAGGTAGAGACTCCAATAATGCAAACTTGGAGTTCTGCCGAGATGTAAAAAAACTGTGCGCCTGGCAAATCCTTGAGCGGAATGGTACAGCCAAAGTTGGACCCTCAACAAATGTTGCAACCCTAGAGGGGGTGAGCGTGGCGATTCCTGTAAAAAATTTGCCCAGGAGTATCCACATGTTGGCGCTGGCATTATCAATTAACTGGATAACAAAAAGACCTTAGTTATTCATGTAACAACCACAAATGGTTCCTCTTATTTTGGAGTGTACCTACTGTGATATTTTTGTTCAGAACTCAAAGATCCAGGAGATTATAGATAATGGTATTCCAGTTAATATAAATGTCCACCAAGCTTGTGTCTAAGCTTCCGTTGAAACCGGATGTGTACCACAGAGCAGTGAGCAGGACTGCGAAGCACAAAGCACTGTGTCAGAGGGTTAATATAGTGCATTGTCTTAGATATTTGGGTCAGTTGGTGCATCTTCTCCAGCTGTGATTTTGCCAAATAATAACTACAACATGTTGATAGGCACTGCATTCATGCAGTGATTTGGGGCCATGGTCAATATAGCGGATGAAACCATCAGTATTTTAGGACAACAGATCCCCATTTACTTTACCTGCAGCGGAGTCCCAAAGGACCCAATATGCTCCAGCCAGATCAACTTAGCATATAGCAATGGGGTAATTTCTGATCAATGTTGGTGGATGAAGCGGAGGACCCAAGCCCTTACTAGCCATATTTATGAGTACAACAGTATCCCACTGCGGGCGGCAAGTGCTTTAAGTATACTTTCTGGGAATTAGGTCATGATAGGGACAGAGCTCGAAATAGACATTCCTGAAGGACTATATGGGGAAGTTGTGGGGCCATACCCGCAATTGCAGCTCAAACACCATGTAACTCCGAGGCTACTGTTACCAGGACATGGGGAAGTAAAAGTAATGCTAAAAAACCTACAGAAGGAGGCAATGACGGTCCAACGGTACCAAATGGTGGCTATATACACTTGACTCCTATTGATTAAGTCTGCCATATTCATCATTTTGGGTCATGGGAGGACCTTGGCTTACCTATAAAAACTTCATTCAGCGTATTAACAATGGTTCTGTGGGAAGCTCTTACTGGGCTGTCAGAGAAACAGAAAGATAGGGCCATGGTCCTTTTTGAAAAATACTGAGATATTTTTGCTTCTGATGATCATGATTTGGGATGCGCACATGGGGTGGTGCATTAAGTAGACATGGGAGATTAACTTACCATTCAGTCACGTCCCATCCAGCGTTCTAAGGCTTTGGAAAAGTAGTCTCCAATGAGGTAGACAAATTGATTGTACAGGGGATGCTGGAGCCATTAAATAGTCCATGAGCATTGCCAAGCTAATTGTTAAGAAAAAAGATGGCACAAATTGGGTATCATCAACTACTGGAAGCTTAATAGCATCACTAAAAATTGCTTCCTATTCTCTCCCAAGAATTAAGGACGCTTTAGATCGGTTGGGAGGCGCTTACTACTTCTCTGCCATGGATTTGATATTGGGGTACTAGCAGATTGAGTTTCCAGCAACGGAATGTGAAATTTATGCTATAATCACCTTAAAGAGGTTGTTCCATCCTACACATATGCCACAGGGTTTGTACAACGTCCCAGCTACGTTCCACCGTTCTATGGATATGATCTTAGATGATCTGAAGCTGTCCTGCGTTCTAGTCTACCTCAAGGATATCAACGTGTTCTTGAGGACAATCACAGAGCATCTTGACCACTTAAATCAAGTTTTCCGCCAACTTGATGCTGCTAACACCAAGATAAATCCTTGGAAATGTTATTTTTAAAGGAACAATTGGAATACCTTATATTTGTAGTGGACACAAAAGGGCTTAAACTGCAGCTGGCAAAGGTAGAAGCTATATGTAAGATGGCTCAGCCAGGAAATAAGCGTGATATCAAGGTGTTTTTGGTATGGTTGGTTACCTTAGCGCTTCATTCCCAACTTCAGATGTATTGGGGCACCACTCTTTGAGTTATTAAAGAAGAACGCCACTTTTACCTGGACAAAATAATGTTAGAATGCTTTTGATGTCAAGCGGACTGCATTGGCTAGTGCACCTGTTTTGCAAAACCTTAATTTTAATAAAAGGAATTTTTTGAAAATTGGATGATTCCATTTTTTTCTCCATAGGGGCCGTTCTATCTCAAAAAATGATGAATGGGTGGAGCACCCCATTGCATTTTGAAGCCGAAGCCTGATTTGTCATGAATGTAACTATACCGTGACTGAGTGGGAGTCCTTGGCAGTGCTATATGCTTATAAAATTCTGGGTATACCTCCATGGAGTTAAAGCACAGAGTGGTAACTGATTATTCCTCCTTGCGTTGGCTGCAGAATCTTTGAGAACCAGAAGGACAGCTCGCGTAATGGGCATTAAAGCTCTAAGTGTATGACTTCAAAATAGTACACTGGCCAGGGGCAAAACATCCAAATGTGGACTGTCTCTCACAGTTACCAACTGATGGCCATTAAGGTGGATTTTATTGATATCATGTATGAGTAGATGCTTGTGTGCAAATATCACAATGAACTGTCTCAGGTGATCAAAGTTCTAGATGGGCTTAGATGAGATACCTTCTTGCGCAATGGGGAATTATATAAGCATAATGGAGAATTGATGCTGAGCTTCACGAAAACTCTATCAGACCAGCAATTATCTTAGGTGCACATAGGAAGGTAGGTCATGGTTAGTTGCAAAAAACGCCAGAATTCTTGCAATCCCATTATTATTGGGAGAGCATGTACTATGACATACTTAAAATGGAATCTTGTTTTCACCAGTGTCAAGTGGAGAATCTTTTCCACAAAAAAATACTTATCAGCTGGTTAAGCCTCAATTAGCGTGGCACACTATTTCCCTTGATGTGGTGGGCCCTCTGCCAACAAGTGTGAATCACTTAAAATATATACTTTTAGCTAAAATCACTTAACCAGGTGGGTGTCATGGTTGAACAACTTGATAGTGGGAACTAACCCCAAGGATAAGGCTGGGTGACAGGAGGCCCAGAAGGTAAAACTTCAGGATCTTCCTGACCTTAAGCACACATTAAACCAACGTTGGGTACAAGCCAAATATGCTCAGGTTGATACTAATGAGGTGCAAAACGCCCAGTCCCTTGTGTCAGTTCAGGGGTTAAAAAGGACGATCTACATAACAAACAAAGACGGTTTGATTTGGTTAATTGGCGAACGGGGCTTCAAAATTTATTCAAGTTACAAATTATGAGTTTGAGTAGAATACAGCTTCAATCAATCACTCGAATGAAGGCAGTTTTGGTGTACTCTACCAAAAAGGATGGGAGCGTTTGCCTATTGGAGCGTAAAGGCTTGATCCCACTTCTGTAGACCCATAATTACCCAGACCCAGTTTAAATATGTTTTTTGCGATCAACACTCTTTGTTGGCCGACTTTTCCCAATAAACTTTCCCATTTTACCGCTATTATTAATTGATAATTTAAACAATACTGTGAATAAATCCCTTCAAGGAGGTCTCGCACTACATTAACCATTTCATCCCAAATACAATGAGATTATCCCTTAGCGCACCGTTGGTTTGCCCAGGTACCCTCCAATCTGGGATGTTTACCTCTCCTCTCCTTGTGCACTGCATTGTTTTTGGTTGGTTAGTTATCACACTCCTTTGCTTTAGTTATTATTGATCCAGCCCCTCTGCGGAGCTCTAGTAGCTTTGGTATTAACTGCTAGTTTCCTTTCGTTGGCTCTGTGCACCTTGCACCACTACGCTAGAAACAGGAGAGTTATAAACACTCTCTTAACAGTGGGCAGAAGCAAGAGCAATCATGAACTTAGGAGCTGTAACCATCACTAAATTCATTATGGAGTGTATCATACAGTGACATGACTGTCTGCAGTTTATCTTCATGGACAAAAGAACAAATTTCATATTGCATGTCCTTCCTAAGTTGATTGTTTAGATAATCATACATGGGGTCTTTACTACCCATACCACTATGAATCCAGTGGGATTGTCAAACAGGTCAATGGCACCTTGGTGAATGTTTAAATCTAGGGGCTTTTCTGCTGCTGTTTCATAAGTATTAACCCCTAATTAAAAACTGCACAGGTTCAGTTTGTAAAATCCTCACGTTGTTTGATGATATGATATACAATTGATAATAGTATGAAGACTATTATCCCTAGTTGAATAGATCCCTAATTTCTGGTCCAACGCTTGACCAGTATTCCTCCTCAAAATACTCTAGATGTCCTCAGTAGGGAATATGACCCTTATCCGCCTAACTTGAGCCACACTTAAATCCTTAGTTTACGGCCTTTCCTCTGGTGACACGAAGTTGGCAGCAATTCCCATCTCAGCTCAGCTTCTCTTTTCAGGATCCTATATTTCTTACTCTTTATCATTATAAAGAGTCTACAATTAAAGCACACAGAAATAACTACCTTAAAGATGAATAGAACTAATAGTGAACTCTGCTAATTAACTTCTTTTAGTTACTTGAATTCTCAGGGGAATTAGAGAGAATTTGGCGCCCAACCCTCAGTTGGCGCCTCATTGATGAAATGGCAGCCGTTGCCATTGAATTACCCTTTGCCATCTCATCAGCAATGGTCTTCCCCATCCTGGTTAGGATTCTGTCATTGGAAATAATGAACCTAAAATGGAAAGAGTCAGAAAACGTGTTTTTAACTTTTTCATAAATCCTTGTGAACAAACCATATTTGGCAAGCAAACGTTTAGGTAATGAAACTTGTTATCCATTATGACAGGTTTTTAATCAACTGATCAATTTTAGCTGCAGGTGGCATCATTCGCCTCGCAACTTGCTCCTTAAATTTTCAAATGATTGGTTATAAAACTTGACTTATACTAATTGGTAATCCTGTTATTTAATCATCAAACGGCTATCAGATTACCCCATTTTATTGGAACCCTACCCGACAAGATCTTAATCATTCACCCAGATTGATCTAATATCTGAACCATATAAATTACCTAAAATCACCCAAACATTGTTAACCCAAAATTGGGGTCAACCAATACCCAATTCACTCACTATAGAGAATTATCCCCTAGTGACCCATGGAAATCTAGACAGCTGGAAATGTGGGCAAAAATTTCAACACATCCCCTCTTGCCTATATTTCCAGCGAAAATAGGATTAGGACAGGAGAATGCCACTTTGGACACCAGGTCAAGTACTTTTTGAGTTCAAGAAAGTATGGTCAATCAAAACTCAATGCTGCTCAGGACAACCTTCAGCATGCGGTTCTCTTCCACTTTCTCCTTGTTACCACCTACTCAGAGTGCAGTCCTCATGACCTATTGTGTGGGCTGATATATTTAATAATGATGATACTGCTTCCAGGATCCAGGTTTCCCCTGTCAGGACATATGACCTATTGTCATATTCAGGATTCTTGGTTTAGCATACTTGATTTCCTGATTTTCCTCCTCATCTTTGACAGGAGATTCTTACTAACGATGTTTGTTTTGGGGCGCAATTAAGAATGCTCAATTACATTTGCTACTATTATTTTCATGTAATAAATAGTTGGCTCATATCATTCTTTATTATTCTCTGGAGAGCTTATCCCATTAAACTTGAAATTAATTCCTCCAAAATTAGGGCTTAATTGATTCCTGAGTGCATAATGTTTAATATTATAAACGTCTAACATCCCCTCTATCATTCAGCTCATATGTCAAATTTTGAGTCTTGGTACCAACAACTGCATGATAGCATGTCTGATAAAGACCTTTGCTCTTCCAAATGATGAGTCAATCTGTGCGACAGAACCTCTTATATAGTCCTCCCAGGACTCATACTCCCAGTCAAGTACCCATGGCCAGTCCTTGCGTGGAATTACTGGAAACAGTATCCAACCCTGATGAAACCAGGTTAGCAATCATCTCAAACAACGTGTGACCAATTCTCCCTCTGTCATCAATTCCTCAGTCAGATTTCGAAACTCTACTGTCTTCAGCTCCATTTGCAGATACTCCTATAATTTTCGTTGAACCTCCTGAAGCAATGCCCTCCACTCTCAATTAATTGTTCTCCGCTGGATCAGACTTGCTTCCAGAGTTCCTTTCCTGACTTGACCAGTATTACAACCCAGTTGTCCTGTCAACTGAATGGTCATCAGAAACCACAAATTTTTTGAACTCTCCTATACATAATTGAGGACCTAAGTAACTGAGTCTCTATCCATAGCTTTGAACCCCTACAATCTCAAAAACATCCTAGATCAAGATGTTGCAGCTTATGCTTTTTGCTTTGCCATCAAAGTTCTTTAAAGTTGCGCCACAAAGCTTCCTGCCTCTCCCAGTTTCATCTCTCATTCTGCTTTAATTATTTGAGGTGGGTCGACCTTGGGACAAGTATACCACACCAAGAAAGATTCTAGCCAGTACAGGTTTCGAACTTAAAACCTGCACTAGGGGTGGAAGCAGTTTTACCCACTCGGCTAACCACCCTTCTGCTCATTCTGCTTTAAATTCCAAGAAAAGCTTAGTCATTGTATGCAGGGTGCCATCCACTCTCTTCATGATTATCTCGTTTTGGATCATCCCATTAGTATCTTACCCTGATGGCTTTGATTAAAGCATGATTCAGCTACTTCTGCCTAGTATCCCTTACTTGATGCAAGCCATATGTTCAATGTTCTTGATGAAGCCCATTGGCAAGCACTCAAAGCCAATCTTCCAGCTCCTGTTCCATATTGGGATTACTCAGGGTTATTTGCTGACTTCTTCTTCTTGTTCTGTTGCTTCCCTCCCCAATCTGGGGTATTGCATTTGGCAAGTACAATATTTTAATCTCTCTTACCCTAGCCACTTTCTCGCAGGGATCAGCATCTGCCCATTGACTTGTCTTTGAGTAGGTCTAGCCTTTTCTAGCAACTGATTTCACAAAGATTTTGATGGTTTGTATATTCCTACTGCGATACATCCTCCCTATCCCAAGAGGTGACATAGGCAGAATCATCCCCAAGTTGAGGATAACCAATAAAAAGTTATAAATATATCTTTTTTGTGCGTTTTATATTTTTCCAGCTATATTTTTACCCTTTTTCTTTTTTTTATATGGGACTTGACCTTAACTCATTTCAGCAGTCTATCTTCACTATTTATTCTCCCCAACCTGGCCCTAGGTAAACATAGACCTACCTGTTTTCTACAGTTCAGAGGTCTTATTTTTCAAGACTAAACCATCTAGTTTGGTCTAGTGGTCCTTTTTAAGACTTAACTAAATCATCAGGACATACCATTTAATGGTTCAGAAGTCCTTTGGGAACGTTTTTCCTTATCTTTTCATTGATTCGCTGCTTTAAATACTTAGCATGGACCCAATTTACTATACTTCCATCCAAGAGGTTCTTGTTTGAGTAGGCGTCCGTCATTATCATGACAATAATCCCAAATGGACCTGACTACAATATAGCTTGTTTCTTCTCCTGAAACCATGCATAATGCAATAGGTAACTTTTTCACATATTTGTTATTCTAATGAGGCCGTTCAGTTCTTATCATCCGTCATTTTTAATATGATCATTTTCTCTAAGGTTGTATCAAATGCTTGTGATTGCATTCAATCTTGATATTTGACAATTGGGTCAGGTACTGCATGGTACTAGTCCCTGATGTTGGTTCCACACCAAATAAAAATTGGTGGCAACGCAGCCTTCCTTTCATATAGCAACTCGAATGGTGTTTTTCCCATCACCATATGATTACTTATGTTGTAGACAAACATCACCAAACTAAAAAAATATTCCCCACACGGAAGGTCTCCCTGCGACCAGCTTCCTCAGTGTTGTGGCCAGCATCCCATTGACTCATTCTACTATTAAATTCCTCTCCGGCCAGTATGCTACAGACATGACTCCTTGAATCCCCATTATTTCATTCAATTGTGGGTTCACATGAGAGGTGAAATTTGTTACAATATTACTCAGCAAGACCTGCAGGCATCCATGTCAGTATACTACTTGATCTAGGATAAACTGTGCAGTTCTTGTCGCACCTACTTTCACCAGGGCCTTCATCTTGACTCATCTTGTCAGATGGTCAATCCCAACTAAGTTTTTGACTCCCACGGTACACATGGTTAATGGTCTAATCACATTGAAAGACACCATATGGAAAGCAAATCAAGGGCGGACTAGTCAGTATCTAGTCAAGGTTTTGTGAGGTTTGTGCGATTGACACTCCAAACAACAAGCCAGATAATCCACTACATCGTAGTTGATGGAGTCCCAGTAATAGTACTGGCAAATATGATTGGCTGTCTTCCTTAGGCCTCCATTTCTGACAACCTTATGAGCAGCTTGAGCAATAGCCGCTCGTTCTGATGGCTTTGGAAATAGTAATCGTTTACCATCAATCATCTTAAAAACTTGTCCATCCATGATCTCAGTGTTTTCCATCACTTTTCAAGTGCACCTTAGATTTCTTGGTGCTCATTCTCAATTTCTTCTTTGACCTTTTTCTGAAATAACTCATACACTTGCTGGTATACCGCTTGGACCATTAGTAACATTGATAAGCCATTTGAGTTCTGATGAAAAGCTCCAGTTTGGTGGACTATCTCATAATTGTAAGCCTGTAGCTTTAATGCCCATCTGGCCAGTCATTCTTCCGGTTCTCTTAAGTTGTGTAGCCAATGCAACAAGGTGCGGTCCATCACCACTTTGAAGTGAGTTCCATGAATATACACTTGAAACTGTTTACAAGTGTAGATGGCCACAAGGAATTAATGCTTAGTCACAGTGTAATTCCTCTCAGCGGCTGAGAGTCTGGCTCACATATGCTACCATATGTTCATCCCTGAGTTCATTCACTTGGCTCAGGATGGTGCAATCGCTAATAATTAAGCATCAGTTTGTATTATAAATTATTAATAAAAATTTAGATATGTCAAGACCAGAGAATCTATCAAATACTGGCATAATTCATCAAAAGAACTCTGGGCCTCTTCACTTAAAAAAAAATCTTTTTTGGATCTTTCAACAATTGGAAGAGGGGCTTGGCAATCCTTTCAAAATCCTATCTTATTGTAGGTCTAAAAATCATGGACCAATAAAATTGATATTTAATATTTTATATACCTTGTATTTTCTTTTGCAATGTGACTTAACCTCAATTAGGTCAGAGGTACTTCTTTTCCTCTATATCCAAACTGGTTCCTAGATATACTCTGACCCTCCAGTTTTCATGGTTCAAAATCTTATCCTCTTAAGATTTAATAATCTATTTGGTTAAGTGGTCCTCTTTTAGAACTTGAACAAAATATTATGACGTGACCATTTTAATGGTTCAATGGTCCTCTGAGAAACATGGCAATTATTTTCTTTTAGACCCAACACTTTTGGTTTTTTAGTATTGACCTTCTTCACTATATGATCAACAGAGCTGTTTCTTCATATATAGGCAACACTTGATGACTTTGGCAATACTCATAATGTTTCCATTCAATGGACCTTCAATCCTGACTTGTCATTCTTCTGACAGGTCCCAATTCATTTTGTATTTCAGAAACTGATGCTTGAGTTTTTGTGTCTCATAAAGTTGTTTTTTCCTCATTAGTCAACAGTACCATTTGTTTGTTATGATCATTTTTTCTTCTTAAAACTATTTTTGGCATTTGTTGCCATCTGTCAGACATTCTCCTTCTTGACTTTTGAAAAAGAATGTTGGGGTCCAATCTTTGAATAATATTGTGGTTATCAATGATATGAATACCAACAGCGAAAGACCTTGGTGGATTATTGGTGGAACCCTATCTATTGGGAAAATATGATTTATACCCAAAATTGGTGTAACAAGGTAAGAACTGATAATAGGATTGCTCTGACTTCTCAGCCAAATTTGAGATGTTCATTATAACACGAGTCTGTTCCTCTCCAAGGTGAGAATATTTTACCCATCGATGATTGGGTGCAAATTAACAAACCACACCACTTGGATCTGAACACCCTTGAGGTGAGAAGATTTTACCTGTCGATGATTGTGTGTAAATTAACAAATCATTACCACTCAGATCTGAACACCCTTGAGGTGAGAAGATTTTACCCGCTGGTGATCGGATACAATTTATCAAATCATTACCACATGGGTCAGTTTTGCCACAAAATATAAATCCTCAATCTAATAGGCTGAAAGCCTATATTTCCTAATTTGGATGACTCAGCTTTATAATACTTTAGCCCTAAAGTCCCATGGCCCCAAGGATTGAGACTAGTTTAAATATGATATACTAGTATCAAAAAAAGAGCTTTTTCCTGGTTTGCCTCACACAATTAAAAACAAAAAGTAAAAACTTAGTTTTCTTAAGAGTTTATTTATTTATTTCAAATATTCAATTGTGAAATCCAGAGGCACATAGCACCAGCGAGCATAACCCTTGCTGGATTCTGACACCATACAAAACATTTGAAATAAATCCACTGATGGCTCTGGAAATGATCCCCAATCATGTGGATTGATATATTGACGTTAACTTCATCTAATTTCATCTTGAATAACTAATCCTCATCTCCAGCAATTTCTGCCTCATTAGTTGAATAATTTTGGGTCAAATAATTCCCTTCACTTTCTTGAAACAATCACTTCCTTTTTTGACCTCATTCTCTTCATTGGTATTGCAATACAGTACTCTTAACTGACTGATTACATATGGTCTCATCTGATGACTCATCTAATGCCTCATCTTAAACACCTCACCCCTTTAGAATATTTCAAGTGGACCCAATTTCAACCCAAGTTGGCCTTGCTGATCTTGGGACTATTTCAAGTGGACCAATTTCAACCCAAGTTGGACCTGATGAATATCTTCTTATGTAGATATCTTATGGAACAGGTTTTATTGCAGCACTAGACAGTTCCATATCTAGGCTGCAAGCCCTTTTTCTAGATCTTGAGTATCTTTAAATTCTTCACTAGATGCTCCATGTCTGAGCTGAGTGAATGCACTCAAATGCGAACCTCTTTAAAACGTATACTAAGAATGTTATCTGCTAAACTAAATCTTTTTCCTTTTTCCTTAATGACGTTACTTTTCCTAGTAACTCATTACCAAAACTAAGGACATCTTCAACTCATTGATCAAATTTTGATAACTCTCTCTTCCAAGGCAGCAAATTCTTGATGATCTGCAGAATTCAAGGCGTTCTTGTTAACAGTTGCCAACTCTGTCCAGAGTTTCCTTAACTCATCATTGTACGACATATTATCTTAGTGTATCCTACTTAACTATAACCCCTGTAGTGAGCACCAATTGTTAAAGATTTTAGGGATTTGCTGCTCGTTCATAAATATTAACCCCTGATTTATAACTGCAAAGGTTGGTTTGTGTAATCAATGTGTTTTCTGATGATATATGAATGATAATAGTATGAAGACTATTATCCATAATTGTAACAAATCAGAAAAAGACCAAGTTCTGATTGTCATATAATTTTTTCATATTTGTTTGGTGCACTGACAAGCAACCAAAGTGGCCTAACCGAGTAGGGAGAGGTTTGGGGCACCAACAAGCAGCCAAACATTCACCTCTCATTGGTTGGCTATGTGAATCCTCTGTGTGGTTGGTCTGACCCACCCACATGAAAGCCTCCTTGAAATGGAGACACCCAAAAAAGACCACAGGTATGCAAACCCTGAAACATCCTTTATTTTTATATTGGACCATAAAATGAAGGTGTCCACCGACCAGAGCTCATCTGGGGAGCAACTGACAATGCTTCTCAGGAAGGGACATGCTAGAGTGAAAACTCTGAAATGAACTTCAGAATGGGCAGGAGCGCCTTATAAAGGCAACGCTTTGGGGGCCTCACCCAAGTTATTGATTAGGCTCACACAAGCCTAATCTACAACTTGGGTGAAGCACAACCCAGCGCCCAAACGTCCAAACTAAAAGTTTTTTTAAAATGATTCAACTCAAGTTCTGAAAATCTGAATCTGAGTCAAAATGTATGATTGAGATGAATCTCGATTGTTAAATTATCCCCCCACTAGAGGAGGGCCCCTCTTCAAAGAGGGGCCTCACAGCGGAAGGCTGCCATGACAAGGGCTTCCTGGGTCTCGAGGTAACTCGCCCCAGGAAAATTAGCCCAGATGCACTATGGGCCCCTTGAAGGAAACACAATAGTGAGAGAAAATTGGGACTGGGCTGCCAGAATCAGCCCACCCGGCAGGAAGATGCACGCCCAGCACATAGCTGTGTTGCGCCCCCTCTCAGGCTCCTGTTGGTGATGGTCTTCCCATCCCAACTGGGAAGGCGCTTTTGCCACTGAAAACGTGAGAGGGGCGCGCGGTCCAGCGCAGCTGAATAGCCCCTGCCCGAGGCTGCACGCCCAGCACTTGGCTGCATTGTGCCTCCTTCTCAAGCTCCCATTGGTGATGGTCTTCCCATCCTGACCAGGAAGGCGCTTTTGCCACTGAAAACGTGAGAGGGGTGCATGGTGTAGCACAGCTGGACGTCTGACCCCTTTCTGGGTGGACAATCCGCAAGTGAGGGAGCCCAGCTGGGACAGGTCCCCTCAGTGCCGCCAATCCCTGGTGAGCGGGAGGCCCCACAGGGAAATTAACCAATGGTCACTTTGAGTCCAGGGTTGGCCATCAGTCACTGGCTCCCACCGGTGCTGGTTACTCAACAACCGGGACCAAGTGACCACTGAGGTTGGCTAAACTGGGGATTGGGGCGTGAAGCGCACATTGACTTTGGAATTATGTAACAAATCAGAAAAAGCCCCAGTTCTGATTGCCATATAATTTTTACATATTCATTTGATGCACCAACAAGCAACAAAAGTGGCCTAACCAAGTAGGGAGAGGTTTGGGGCACCAACAAGCAGCCAAACATTCAACTCTCATTGGTTGGCTATGTAAATCCTCTGTGTGGTTTGGTCTTACCCAACCACATGAAAGCCTCATCAAAATAAAAACATTAAAAAAAGACCGCATGTATGCAAGGTATGCAAACCCCTTAACATCCTTTGTTTTTGTTTTGGACCATAAAAATGAAGGTGTCCACTGATTAGAGCTCATCTGGGGAGCAACTGACAATGCTTCCCAGGAAGGGACATGCTAGAGTGAAAACTCTGAAGTGAACTTCAGAATGGGCAGGAGCGCCTTATAAAGGCAACGCTTTGGGGCCTCACCCAAGTTATTGATTAGGCTCACACAAGCCTAATCTACAACTTGGGTGAAGCACAACCCAGCGCCCAAAACGTCCAAACTAAAATTTATTTTTTAAAATGATTCAACTCAAGTTCTGAAAATCTGAATCTGAGTCAAAATTTATGATCAAGACAAATCTCAATTGTTACAGCAGTTGAATAGATCCCTAATTTCTAGTCCAACGCTTGACCAGTATTCCTCCTCAAAATAATCTAGATGTCATCATTAGTGATTATAACCCTTATCCGCCTAACTTGATTCACGCTCAGTTCTTTAGTTTTATGGCCTTTCCTCTGGTGACATGAAGCCAGTAGCAATTACCATATCAGCTCAGCTTCACTTCTCAGGATCCTCAATCCTTACTCTTTGTCCTATTAAAGTGTCTCCAATTAAAGCACACAGCAGTAATTTCCTTGAAGATAGATAAAACTGTTAAAAATTCTACTAATTAACCTCTCTTTATTAAGTGAATTCTCAGGGGAATTTATAGAGGAGAATTCGCACCCAGCCCTCAGTTGGTGCCTCATCAATGAAATGGCAGCCTTTGCCGTTGGATTACCCTTTGTCATCTCATCAGAGATGGTCTTCCTTATTATGGTTAGAATTCCATTTTTGGACATCCTTGAGACCTAAATGGAAAGAGTCAGAAAACGTGTTCATAAAGTTTTCACTCAATCCTAGCAAACCAATCATATTTGGCAAGTGACCTGCTTAGGTAATGGGACTTGTCACCAATTATGGCAGGTCGTGAACCAACTGGTCATTTTGCTAGTTGCAGGTGGTATCACTTGCCTCACAACTAGCTCTTTAAATCCTCAATTGGTTGGTGATGAAACCCAACCAATCCCAATTGGTAAAACTGTTATTTAATCATCAATCAACTATCAGATGCCCCATTTTGTTGGAAATTCTGCCTGATGATATCTTAAGCATACACATGGATTGATCCTCAACAGATCTGAACAAGGAAAATTACCTAAAATCCCCAACTATTGTTAACTCAAAATTTGGGTCAACTGATATCTAGTTCACTTGCAATAAGGAATTATCCCCTAGTGACCCATGGTAATCTAGATGGCTGGAAATGTTGGCTAAAATTTTAATAGTGAACATAATCCATAAGCTTGTAAATGATAAGCCTACTGACTGGAGTACCTTTCTATCCACCTCCATATTTACATACAATATTAGCTATCATTCATCAACTGGGAAAGTTTTTTCCAATTACTTTATGAAAGACATACAGCTTTGCCAGCCTTGCTTTATTCCTGTATGGAAGATACTGGCAGAGTAGACCCCAGCACTATTTAACTACCTTAACGGACATGCTGATTTAACTCTAAAATGAAGCATATTCCACTAGTTTAGCTAAGAAGGTTCAGTATTAGGCGGCTGACAAATGTAGACGCAGCAGCCTCCCACAGTTTGTGTCAGGAGACCTTGTCCAGTTCCATGACCAACATGGGTTTGGAAGAAGGAACAAGTTCGCCAGTATATGGATTGGACTGTTTAAAATTATCAATAGACTGGTGTCAATGCCTACACTATAAGAAACCCGCAGGTGGTCAGATTATTAACCAAGTACACACAAAGTTCCTTTGGGCTAAAAGCAATATGAGCTTATCATCCAGTCAAGAGGGGTAATATTGAGATTTTTATATGAATGGACAATAAGCATATTTTTGGTGGATTGTATATTAATTGCTGAAGGGTGATTTGAACTTGAATAGTCAATTTGGCAAATAGAGTGGATTCTGGTGGAGCTGCAAGGATGAGGCAAAAAACCAAAAGTTGCAGGTAATAAAGTGTTACTAAGCTGACAGTCCTTAATTGACTGAGATGATTGCACAAAATTAGTTGAACGAGAGAATGTAGAAAGGGGGCTTTGTAAGAGCAAGAAGAGCGTAGGAAAGAGTTAATGGAAGTGGCCATTAGTTTATATATAAAATAAATTGGTTTTGTTGGTGCAATAGCTCCTTGTTAAGTAATTTATTATTATTATTTATCAAAGGCCAGAAATTATCATATCACTTATCTGTTGCTCAGTGGCTTTACCCTGTGTTTAATCTGTTCAGCAAAATCAATCCAAACCGCCAAAAGTTAAATAGTACTATAAATAATACTGTATTATTTTAAATGAATTACTTTTTATATGTTATATCTATTTTTGGTTTAAAGTCCAATTCTCTAGGACTGAAGTAATTATCCAGTCATGAGAACTTCTTGGAACCTCTGAACCTCTAGAGAAGGTTAAGTTCCAGTTTGAGTTGTCCTTACTGGCACCTTCAAGTAGCTAATCAATCAATCAATAATTTGCCCTCAGCTTGCTGTCAAGAGAGCGCAAGTCTGAGAGTATAATTGTTGGGTTTTTAGAATAAATTTTTGAAAATCTTTCAAAAATTTGAATCATTATATAATACTCAATTTATTAGAGAGTTTTATTTTTGTTCTCATATTAAAATTACTTAAAAAATCTAAAAATAGATGGTTTCTTTATTAAGCTATATTTATATAATTTATACAGAACCTCCATGCCAGATTTCAAAATCCTAGCTTATGAGGCACAAGAGAAACCTTGATTAATAGTGTTTTCTATATATTATAGATTATAGATATATTAGCAATTTTTGTTGCTATAATTGAATTTAAAAATTCCTTACATACTTGATATCCTGACACCCAATCTGTACATACATACCAAATTTCATAAACATAGAATTGTGCGGTTTTTTAGAATACTTTTTTAGCTTTCTCAAATTTGAATCATTTTATACTAAAGATTTATTAAGGTGAGTTAAACTTCTTTTTTACATATAAAAAATACTTAAAAATAAATTGGGTTATTAGTGGAACTACAAATTTTGAACAAACCTCCATGCCAAATTCAAATTTCTAGCTTTTGTAGTTTAAGAGAAACCTTGATTAGTAGTGTACCTTATATATTATCATATATTTAAAAATTAATGTAGATTTGTTTCTTTAATTGTTTGTCTTGTATGAATTAGTATACCATTCATCCAATTGTGATAAAACTTTGGTGAGTTGTTGTTTGCATGCCCACAAAGGTTTCTGAATTTTAAAACAATTATTTTAATAGTAAAATAAAATAATTTTAATTGTACCAAAGAAAGTTTTATATGTTTTTGGTGGTACTCAGTAGATTGTTATGGCTGAGCAGTAAGATATTTGATTGATTTGATATTTTAAATGGTTTTGATAAGTGGGTAGTGGTCATTTGGCTCTTTAGAAGTTAATCTGATCAAAACTTTGATCAAATACCCAAATGAATTTTAAAATACCTCCTCTAGCATAATTGCTCAGCTTTTGGCTCTTAGATTTTATAAAGGTTAATTGTTTGAATCCCGGCGCAATCATTTATTTATCCATTTTTTATCATTTAAATTTAAATCTATATAGCATATTCAAGGTAAGCTGACCAGGGGACAGAATTACCAAAATAGAATGATAAAAAAAGGGGTAAAAACCTCAAATGAACAAAATGACGCCAAAACCTAACCTAAACAAACTAAACAGTTGTCAACGGCAAAACATTAGATGACCAAGGTGGAGGGAAGGGGGTCAGAGGGCTCCTCAGCTTCAAAATTTAGCAATGCGCAGGTCCCGTTGAAAAGTAAGGGAAATTTAAATATAGCTTATTTATATGTATAAGAGAAATACCACTGACTGACTCATCACAAAATCTCCAAAAAATACCAACCTAGAAACTTGAAATTTTGGTATGTAGGTTCCTTATGTGATGTAGTTGAGCACTAAAAAAGAATTTTTGAAATTTAAAGTAAAATAAAAAAAATTACATATATCAATTGAATATCCTATATGCTTTGATGATATTTGCTATACTGTTATGGCTAAAGTTAATCTATGATACAAATTTAAATAAATCAATTTGAATCATCTAAAATTCTAAAGATACTATAGCAAAGCATGTGTAACTCCGCTAGTAGATTATATAAAACTTGATGAAATTATGCTAATTAGCATCTAGATACCCATGCTTTGCTATGGTGTTTATAGTTTATCTGATTAAATTGATAAACTGCTAAACTGCTTTGCTAAACCAATTTTTGTACAAAATCAACCAATCACCAACAGCTTCATAATACCAAACTTATTGAAACTGAAACAACCAAAACTACCCACTACTAACAAATAACTATAACTATCGAGTATTAAATTAACTTATCATTAACTGCAATGTAAAACAAACCTAAACTTGTCAAACCCACCAACCACCTACCTAAACCAATTAACTTATTGAATTAACTAATCAATAACTATTTACTAAAACTATCAATCTTATTATCAACCCAAATACACCAACTGCTTGGCAAAATCATTGAAACTACCAAATCAACTGAATATCAAACTTCTCAGCTGTAACAATATACCAAGTATAACTTTTCTCTTTCATTGCAATCACTTTTTCAACTTATTCAATTCAAGTCTGATTCTAGTTTGATAATCTCACAGAGGAGATTAGTCTGTGCCCATGTCAGGGAGCAGTTGGGCAAGTAAGGTAAGAGGAGCAGGTGGTAGGCCCAAGGCCTCAAATGTTTGGAAATGCCCCGGAGAAACCAGCGGAATAGAAAAAAATATAAAAAAACTGGAGGTCACTATTTCATAGAAATCTTCGCTTGGCAAGCGCGATGCAACCAGTACATCAACACGCCGCACTCCCAACCACTCTCATCAGTGGAATATGGAGTCCGTGTGTTTCTGGACATCCAACAAACAGCTCTATGGGAAAAATTTTGTGGGGATGTGCACACTTTTTTCCTGACCACGGTGTACATTGCACCTCACTCCATGTCACGCTGTTGGCTGGACCTCAGTTTCAAAAACAAGGAGGCAGCAGATGAAGCTGCTGCAGTGCGTTTAGTGATTGACCTCCCCAAAGGGCAATGGGTCATCAAAACCAAACGCATCAGATGGATAAAATCCAACCAAATTTTTCTCACATTTGACTTTTTGCCTTTTAAGGTAAAATGTGCTATTTTGGAGCAACACCTGAAAGATGGTCTCACCATTTATAGCGAAATACAATATTTTGAGACGCAACGCTTTATGCTGATGCCACACCTGTGCACTGGCAAAGCCATCGCAGTTCTGACCCCAACAGAGGAGATTGTGAAGGACCTAACCCAAATCCTGCACCCCACATATATCAATATTGAAGGGCATACCACCCACCCTTTCCGGGTAACCGTGGACAGTGTGCCCCCCATCTGCACCCACTGTGACGCGTTCAGCCATAAGGCACATGTATGCCCCACCAAGGAGGGCATCACATTCCAAGAGCACCCCTCAGCAGCCATGGCCAGTGGAGAGGCGCATTATGAACCAACCACAAGCACCAACGAGGCTTTCCCATGGGGAGCACAAGGCTGCTACCTACTGGTAAAACCTATTTCCCCACAAGAGTGGAAGAAGGCCAAGCAGGCCCGCAGGGCCGCGGCCAATAAGCAGCCAAAGTCACCACCGCTATCCCACACTCCCAACGCCAGGAGGACATCAAAATCTTCATGGCGGAAGCAACTCAGGAATCCATCAACCAATCAGATTGGGAAGCCCATGCTGATTGGGCCACTCAATCTGAGGATCCAATGGGGGACTCAATCTCACCAAATTGTTGCACCCAAGCTCCAGTTGAAAATGACTTGGGGCCCATCCCAACTGAAAAAAAATTTTCAACCCGCTCAATGGTGCACCAAACTCATCCGCACTGCAAAAAATCTGTTTGACGTCAGGGAAACAAAAGCGAAGGCAAAAGCCAACATGAACCTTTCAGCTAAAATCAACAAAACTACCAATAGCATTGCTGCAAACACTGACGCTGCTGTGAAGGCCCATGGGGATCTAGAGGAGGCTAGTGGGCCCAGGTGCCCACCCCTCGCACCTAAGGTGCAATGGGGGAAACCTTCACTTTAGGGACGTTGAATATCACTGGACTCAAGGCCTCACTGTCCCAGGCTAGGAAATTGAGTTTTTTACAAAAAAATTTACCTGTGGATATCCTGGCCATCCAGGAGTCCCACTGTCCACGAGGTTCCGAGGATGCTTGGAAAACCATGCTCCTCCCATCCCTATCCTTTTGGTCAGAGCACTGTGGGGTGCTAGTTCAGAAAAACAATAATTTCAAATTTTTTATTGTCAGAATCCTTCCTCAATGGCTGAGTCCTCATTGTCACTTTCTCGTGGGCTGACATGGCACATGCTGTCATCAACATCTATGCCCCAACCTGTTCATGAGAACGTTGGGAATTTTTCTCGTCAGTCAAATCCCTCCCATTACCCCCAGACCCTTTCATATTTGGCAATATGAACTGTTGGTTAAACACACCAACGGACTGTTGGCCCTCCTCCTCCCACCCCCCAGGGTCACGTAGAACTTCATGTTCTAAAGGCCACCCTTGGGTTAATGAATGTGCTGCTGCGGTGAGCCCTGCTACTCAAAAACATGACGCGACCCCACGTCCACAATGGCCAATTAAGGTCCATGACCCGCATAGACCTTATTCTTACGCTGGCGAAATTCCAACCTCACATTTCCCACTTCCAAACAATGAAAATTGAATTCTCTGACCACCGGCTGGTCTCAATAACCTACCACCTACTTGTCACAGTGGCTAAGGCCCCACATTGGTGCAAACTCCGCCCTCCCAAACTTGCGTCGCCAGATTTTCTACTTGAGTGGAATCTGCAACTTTGGCAAAAGAGTTTGTTACAACATTTAGCGCGGACCCCATCTCCACATGGGCAGCCTTCAAAGAGGATACCATCCGCCACTCTCACCACCTCTTCTCCCGATGCTCATGAGCCACATTGGCTATCATCTCGCGCGCTCTGGCAGTGTTGACACACCTGGAGTCCAACATCCCAGCCACAGGATACAGCCCTGCATGGGGCTGGAAGTGGACGGAGGCAGCTGCCCACCTCAACGTGCTCAAAAAGCAACACAAACATCAGGTTTGTGTTCAGTACAGGGCCAAACGCATTACAGAGGGTGAAAAGTGCACCGCATATTTTTTTAAAATTTTTTTTTGCACCACGCCAGAGTGTGGTCTGCACACAGGTGCAAAGATCGGATGATTCCATCACAGATATGCTAGCCAAAGTGCAATTGAAATATATAAGTATTACTCCAAGTTATACTGATCCAATCCAATTCAGCCAGCCAAAGTGGCAGAATTTATTGACTGAACCCATATCTGCAACATTTTACTGATACCCAGAAATAATGAATTTGATTACTCCAAATGAACTATGGACAGCCATCCGCGGTGCACCAAACCGGAAATGCCCAGGCCCAGATGGCATTCCATATGAAACTAATAAAAAGTACTTCAAATATATATCCCCACTACTGCTTGCCTCACTTAACCAGAGCCTTCTGGAAACGCGCCTCCTACCAGGAGGACAAGAGGCCTTCACCGTCACACTCTTCAAGAAAGGGGACAAGCTAGACTTAGCCAACTGGCGCCCCATTTTATCTAACTAACATGGATACAAAAAATTTAACAAAAATCATGGCTAACCGTTTAGGAATTGTAGCATCTGCCACCATCTCCCCAGAACAATTCAGTTTCATCTCCAGTATGTCAATTTGGGACAACGTGCACTCTGTGGTAACGCATGCCAGTCCACAGCCTTTGGGGCACTTGTATTCTTAGACCAACAGAAGGCCTATGATAGAGTAAACTGGGAATACCTCAGGGCCTGCCTCCATCAATTCTGCTTACCCCCTCGCTTCATCAACTGGGTGATGCTGCTCACAGAATCTGCAACAATGGCAGTGCGTGGCCCTGGCTTCCTAATGGAAGTAGTCCGCCCTCAAAGGGGCTTGCGACAAGGGGACCCCTTTAGCCCACTCTTATACAACTTCAGCCTTGACCCACTACTTCGAAACGTGAATGTCCAACTCACTGGGGTCCATGTGCCAGGCCAAGCCCCAATCAAGATGATGGCGTTTGCAGATGGCTGTGTGGTTGGGGTGTCTAATAATAAAGATGCACGCGCACTTGAAGCTCTCATCCAGGAGTATTCCCGCGTAAATAATGCTGCACTGAATGCTTCCAAAACTGAAATCATCCTCCTTGGTCAGTATCAAACCTGCTGGGCTCCAGCGACCAGTGCCCAGCCCGGTCCATCTGCTCGCACATGTGCTCGCCCTCCTAGCTCACCCCACACCACCCCACTGGTGCTCCCCTTCGTGCCACGCCCTACCATAGAGCTGGTCTGCCATCTGGGCGTGTGGGTGGAGGCAAGTGGGTACGCATCAGCAGTAATGGAGAGTTGTATTCTAGACAACGTGACGAAGCGCATCGCCTCCCTCAGAGCCCACCCTACTTCCCTTACTGGCAGGGTTGTTTTAGCCAACTCTATGCTCCTCTCCAAAGTCTGGTTTGGAGCCCACGCCATCCCCTTCTCCCCAAGATTTTTCAAATTCTTGTATGCCCTGCTGCAAGGATGGCTCTGGTCAGGCCGCCCACCACCAGTATGTCTAGAGGTCATGTTTGGCCCCCATCATCATGGAGGCATGGGCCTGCTTGACTTCAAAGCCCATGCTGCAAAGATCCTGGGCACCTGGATTGCAGCTGTCACCACCCCTATGCTCCCCTCTCAACACTGGTCCCGCGCGGCCCGCTCCAACTTCTCCCGCGCCTTGGGCCTTAACAATCCATTGAACCCTCACTCCCTGATGAAATATCTGGCTTCACACCCATTGGCCACAGGTCCTCACGGGACTAAAACCCACTACAAACGAATCCTCCTCTCCATGCGGAGCGCTGAGTGGAGAATTTATATTAGCGGACACACAGCCCAGAGAGGCCGCCCCTCTCCCCAGTTCACACAAGAGGTACAGGGGCTACCCATCCCAAGATGGCGTGATCCTCACACGGCCCCATGTCCTATCCAGGGTGGACTACCTGGACATGATGGACATCCCTTACTCCATTGAGACCCAAAAAAACTATCTGGAAATACGCACACCATCCTCTGTTGCAGCCTCAAATCTGTTCCCATGTGTGGCGCTGCCTGAGGTGGGTGTACCATATGGCTGAGGCTCTAACACTTTACACTCATCCTGCATCGTGTGTGGCCAGTATGGAACGCTGTTCCACCGCCTGGAGAAGTGTCCTACCTCTAAAGTGATATGGCGCGAATTCAACGTCTGCTGGGCCAGGATCAAACACACCCTTCAGTCTGTCAAGAGATATGTTTGCTTTATCAATGGCCTCCCCCCTTCCACCCTCCCTCCGTGCTCTGGTGGTTGCAATCGCCATGTGGACTATCCAAATGATTGTCTTGGATGCCATAGCTGGCTCCATCCCCACCCTCCCAGAAGCTGTCCACAGATTCTGGTCTCATTTGGTGGACCACTTTCAGGCGTGGATGTTTGGATACCTCCCACCGCGTCGCTGACAGCTTGTCTCCTCCTGGTTCCCTGTTTTGTTCATCAAATCAGACCCTTTCCTCCACACATGTTCAATTGTGGCTACGGCCCCTTAACACGTTCCCTTCAACTCCCCATAAATGGCGTTCTACTAACAACAAGAGATAGCATCGCTTCTCTGGGGTGCCTTCCCTGTTACTAAGTTTTGTCTCTTTCAGGTCAAATTCGGAAGTGTTCATCCCATGGTTGGCCTTCCTTACAATAAATTAAAATTAAAATATACCAAGTATAGTTAAAAACATATAAATTTTTCACTTCTATTTTATATAAACTTTTAAATTATTATTTAAATTTTAGCTTTCTGCACTCCTTCTCCATATAAACTTTAACTATGCCAAATATCACACTACTCTGCAAGCGCAATATGCAAAAAAGGGGTAAAAAGTTTTTTCTCCACATATTAATATATAGATATAGGTTAAAATACTGTAGATTTTATATCCAGTTAGGTTGATATTCACTGTATAAGAGATCCAGTGCTTTATCACCCACATGGGGCTCTAGTTTGTATGTATGATCCCATCAATCTGATTAATTCACCTTTTTTGGCTGAGTGGTTGAGGATTTTAATTAAAATTGAAATATATACCAAATTTCTTACTCAAAACTAACCAAAAACACTATGATAAACAATTATTTTAAATTTTAAATTTATTGTGGAGAAGGCCGACCATGGGACGGACACTTCCAAATATGACTCAAGGAAAGACAAACTTAGTACCAGGGGAGGCACCTCAGAGAAGCGATGCTATCTCTTGTTGCCAGCGGGAACGCCACTTATGGGGAGGGGAGGGAACGTGTGAAGGGGCCGTAGCCACTATTGGGCACGTGTGGAGGAAGGGGTCTGATTTGATGAACCAGACTGGGAACCAGGAGGAGACCAGCTGTTGGCGACGCGGTGGGAGGTATCCAAACATCCACGCTTGAAAGTGGTCCACCAAATGAGACCGGAATCTGTGGACAGCTTCTGGGAGGGTGGGGATGGAGCCAGCGCTGGCATCCAAGACAATCATGTGGATAGTCCACATGGCGATTGTGACCACCAGAGCACGGAGGGAGGGTGTAAGGGGGAAGGCCATTGATGAAGCAAACATATCTCTTGACAGACTGAAGGGATGCGTTGATCCTGGCCCAGCAGACGTTAAACTTCGCGCCATATCACTTTAGAGGTAGGGCACTTCTCCAGGCGGTGGAACAGCGTTCCATACTGGCCACACACGATGCAGGATGAGTGTAAAGCGTTAGAGCGCTCAGCTGTATGATACACCCGCCTCAGGCAGCGCCACACATGGGAGCGGACTTGAGGCTGCAACAGAGGATGGTGTGCGTATTTCCAGATAATCTTTTGGGTCTCAGTGGAATAAGGGATGTCCATCATGTCCAGGTAGTCCACCCTGGATAGGACATGGGGTCGAATGGGGATCACGCCATCATGGATGGGTAGCCCCTGTACCTCTTGTGTGAACTGAGGAGAGGGGCGGCCTCTTCAGGTTGTATGTCTGGTAATATGAATTCTCCACTCTGCGCTTCACATGGAGAGTAGGATTCGTTTGTAGTGGGTTTTAGTCCCGTGAGGACCTGTGGCCAATGTGTGCGATGCGAGGTATTTCATCAGGGAGTGGGGGTTTGATGGATTGTTGAGGCCCAAGGCTTGAGAGAAGTTGGAGTGGGCCGCGCGGGACCAGTGTTGGGATGGGAGTGTAGGAGCAGTGATGGCCGCGATCCAGGTGCCCAGGATCTTGGCAGCATGGGCTTTGAAGTCCAGCAGGCCCATACCACATTGATGATGAGGGCCAAACATGATCTCTAGCCATACTGGTGGAGGGCGGCCTGACCTAAGCCATCCTTGCAGCAAAGCATACAGGGATTTGAAGAAGCTTGGGGAGAAGGGGATGGCATGGGCTCTGAACCAGACTTTGGATAGGAGCATAGAGTTGGCAAGATCAACCCTGCCAGTGAGGGTAGTAGGGTGGGCTCTGAGAGAGGCTATTCGCTTCATCACGTTGTCCAGTATATGGCACTCCATTACCGCTGACGCATATCCGCCTGCCTCCATCCACACGCCCAGATGGTGCACCGGTCCTATGGTAGGACGTGGCACGAAGGGGAGCACCAGTGGAGCGGTATGTGTTGTGTTAGTAAAGCGTGGACGTGGGTGAACAGATGGGCCGGGTTGGGAACTAATTGCTGGGGCCCAGCAGTTCTGAAACTGACCAAGGAGGATGATTTCAGTTTTGGAGGCGTTCAGTGCCGCGTTGCTTACCATGGAATATTCCTGGATGAGGGCTTCAAGCGCGCGTGCATCTTTGTTATTAGACACCCCCACCATGCAGTCATCTGCAAATGCCATCATCTTGACTGGGGTTTGACCTGGCACATGGACCCCAGTGAGTTGGGCATTCACATTTCGCAGTAGTGGGTCAAGGCTGAAGTTGTATAAGAGTGGGCTGAGGGGGTCCCCTTGTCACAAGCCCCTTTGAGGGCGGACTACTTCCGTTAGGAAGCCTGGGCCACGCACTGCCATTGTTGCAGATTCCGTGAGCAGCATCACCCAATTGATGAAGTGGGGGTAGGCGGAATTGATGGAGGCAGGCCCTTAGGTATTCCCAGTTTACTCTATCATAGGCCTTTTGTTGGTCTAAGAATACCAGTGCCCCAGAGGCTGTGGATTGACATGCATTAGCCACGGAGTGAACGTTATCCCAAATCAACCTTTTGGGGATGAAACCGAATTGTTCTGGGGAGATGGTGGCAGATGCTACAGTCCCTAAATGGTTAGCCATGATTTTTGTTAAAATTTTGGTGTCTGTGTTGGTTAAAGAAATGGGGTGCCAGTTGGCTAAGTCAAGCTTATCCCCTTTCTTGAAGAGTGTGACTGTAAAGGCCTCATGTCCTCCTGGTAGAAGGCGCATTTCCAACAGGCTTTGGTTAAGTGAGGCTAGCAGCAATGGGGATATATATTTGAAATATTTTTTGTAGAACTCATATGGAATGCCATCTGGGCCTGGGCATTTTCGGTTAGGCGCACCATGAATGGCTGTCCATAATTCGTTTGGAGTAATTAAATTCATTATTTCCGGGTATCAGAAAATGGTGTGGATATGAGCTTGGTCAAGAAATTCCGCCATTTCGGCTGGCTGAATTAGTTCAGCTCAGTATAACTTGGAGTAATATTTTTGCATTTCGATTGCCACTTTGGCCAGTGTGTCCACAATGGAATTATCCGAGCTTTGCACCTGTGTGCAGGCCACGCTCTGGCGTGGTGCAAATTTTTTTAAAGAAGTATGCGGTGCACTTGTTGCCTTTAGTGATGCGTGTGGCCCTGTATTGGACATAAGCCCGATGTTTATGTTGCCTTTTGAGTGCGTTGAGGTGGGCTGCTGCCTCCGCCCACTTCTAGCTCCATGCAGGGCTGTATCCTGTGGCTGGGATGTTGGACTCCAAGTGAGCCAATTCCACCAGAGCGCGTGAGATAACCGGCGATGTGGCTCATAAGCATCTGGAGGAGAGATAGCGATAGTGGCAGTTGGTGTCCTCTTTGAAAGTTGCCCATGTGGAAATGGGGTCCGCGCAAAATAGTTCAACAAACGATTTTGCCAAAGTTGCCTCTTCCACCCACGTGGAAAATCCTGGTGATGCGAGCTTGGGGGGGCGAATTTGCACCAATGTGGGGCCTTTGCAACTGTGATGGGTAAGTGGTAGGTTATCGAGACCAGTTGGTGGTTGAAGAATTCCATTTTCGTTGTTTTGATTGGGAGATGTGGGGTTGGAATTTTGCCAGCATTAGAATAAGGTCAATGCAGGTCATGGACCTTAATTGGCCGTTGTAGATGTGGGGAAGCATCATGTTTTTGAGCAGTGGGGCATTTCGTGGCAGCGCATCCATTAACCCAAGGGTGGCTTTTAGAACGCGTAGTTCTATGTGACCCTGTGGGGTGTTGGGTGAGGGAGGCCACCGGTCTGTTGGCAAGGTTAGCCAACAGTTCATGTCACCAACTAGGAAGGAATCAGGGGGTAGCGGGAGGGATTTGACCAATGAGAAAAATTCCTGACGCTTGTGTGCACCATTTGAGGCATAGATGTTGATGATTGCATGTGCAACGTCAGCCCACCAGAAGGTGATGACGAGCACTCAGCCATTTAGGAATGTTTCTGAGGATGTGAATTTGAAAAAATTATTTTTCTGAATTAGCACCCCACAGTGCTTCAACCAAAAGGATAGGGATGGGAGGAGCATTGTTTTCCAAGCTTCCTCAGAACCTCATGGACAGTGGGACTCCTGGATGGCCAGGATATCCACGGGTAAATTGTATTGTAAAAAGCTCAGTTTCCTAGCCCAGGATGGGGAGGCGTTGAGTCCGGTGATATTCAACGTCCCTAGAGTGAAGGTTTCCCCCATTGCACCTTAGGTGCGAGGGGTGGGCCCCTGGGCCCACCAGCCTCTTCAAGGTCCCCACGGGCTTTCACAGCAGCATGGGTGTTAGCAGCAACGCTATTGGGGTTTTTGTTAATTTTTGCAGAAAGAGTTGCATTGGCTTTGGCCTTCACTTTTTGTTTTCCCAACGTCAGACGAATTTTTTGCAGTGCGGATGAATTCGGTGCACCATTGAGTGGGTCAAAAGAAGTTTTTTCAGTTGGGATAGGTCCCAAGTTGATTTTGACTGGAGCTTGGGTGCAGTGATTGGGTGAGATCGAATCTCTCATCAGATCCTTGGATTGAGTGGCCCACTCAGCATGGGCTTCCCAATTTGATTGGATGATAGATTCCTGAGTCACTTCTGCTGCGAAGGTCTCCATGTCCTCCTGGTGTTGTGAGTGTGGGATGGTGGTGGTGGCCTTGGCCACTTCCTTGGCTGTGGCCCTATGGGCCTGCTTGGCCTTCTTCCGCTCTTGCGGGGAAATAGGTTTTACCAGTAGGTAGCAACCTTGTGCTCCCCATGGGAAAGCCTCTTTGGTGCTTGTGGTTGGTTCATAGTGCGCCTCTCCGCTGGCCATGGCCGCCGAGGGGTGCTCTTGGAATGTGACGCCCTCCTTGGTGAAGCATGCATGTGCCTTATGGCCGAATGCATCACAGTGGGTGCAAATGGGGGGCGCGCTGTCCACGGTTACCCAGAATGGGTGGGTGGTGTGCCCTGCGATATCAATAAAGGTGGAGTGCAGGATCTGGGTTAGGTCCTTTGCGATCTCCTCAGTTGGGGTCAGAACTGCGATGGCTTTGCCAGTGCACAGGTGTGGCATCAGCGTGAAACGTTGCATTTCAAAAGATTGTATTTCGCCATATATGGCGAGACCATCTTTCAGGTGTTGCTCCAAAATGTCACATTTTACTGTAGTAGGCAAGAAGTCAAACGTGAGAAAAATTTGGTTTGATTTTGTCCATCTAGTGCATTTGGTTTCGATGACCTGTTGCCCTTCAGGGAGGTTGACCACTATGCACACCACTGCAGCCTCATCTGCTGCTATTTTGCTTTTTAAACCTAGGTCCAGCCAACCGTGCAACATGGAGTGAGGTGCAATGTACACCACAGTCAGGAAAATTATGTGTACATCTTCACAAAATTTTACCCACAAGGCCATTTTTTGGATGTCCAGATACACCCAGACTCCAAATTCCACCGACAAAAGTAGCTGGGAGTGTGGCGTGTTGATGTACTGGTTGCATCATGCTTGCCACATGAGTATCTCCAGGGAAATTGTGACCGCCGGTTTTTTGAGATTATTGTCAATTCTGCCAGATTCTACAAGGCATTTTTGAACGTTGGAGGCCGCGGGCCTTCCGCCTGCTCCTCTTACCCTGCTTGCCCAACTGCTCCCTGACATGGGCGCAGACTAATCTCCTCTGTTAGATTATCAAACTAGATTTAGTCTTAAATTGAATAGGTTGCAAAAGTGTTTGCAACGAGAAAGAAAAGTACTATGGTAAACAATTATTTGTAAGGGTAAATTAAAGTTGCAGGTTCAATTCCCATTTCATATTTTCTATCTAATTTAATTAGTTAAATTAATTCAAATAATTCATTTTATTTATATAATTTATTTCAATCAATTTATTTATATAAATGATTTATTTTTTTATATAATAAATTTATTTTATGACAAAAGTATCATTTTGCTAAGGGGTGGAAGGTAAGTTGTTAGGGCATATGGCTACCAACCTGAAGGTTGCAGGTTTGATTACTGCCCTTTGCACATTGAGAGGGGTGGCATCTGAAGGAAGCTATTGACGGTAGTAGGTCTGATAACATAAAAACCTTACCCATGATGTAACCAGAAAATTTGAGTCCTGATCCAGAGGCAGATTACTTTCTTCAATGGAGTTGACCCTGTTCAGGTTTCAGGTTGATGTTTATTTTCTTTCTTTCTTTTGGTAATGTCCATCCCCTGGTCAGCTTGCCTCAAATAATAAAATGAATTTATGCTATGAGATTTCATAAGTAGAATTTAATATAAATTGAATTATTCTGAACCTTTAATATTTCTAAAATTTAAGATGGGCTGACCTGAGGATCTTACTGCACCAATGAAAGAGATTCAAATTAATGGGAAAGAAGGATAAAACCTAGAAAACCTCCAAAACAGGTGTATGATAGGCCAGAAACTCCATGGAATGCTTTGCTATTTGCTATCCCAGTTTGAGGCATTGGTGCACAATGCCAACATAGTCATAATCATCCTCTACCCAAAGTTCAACTACCTGGATTAAACTTGGGGGAGGCAATGTAGAGGGTCCATATTCTACCACCGGGGTATCCTCCCCTTTAATTGAATTATTCTAAATGTATAAATAATTAAAAAAACCAAGTACACTTTAAATAAGTTAAATTAAACTAAGTATCTTTATTGCTATTGGCTATAGACTAAACTAGCTCATAAATCTAAATATCATCCATCTATCTTATATCTATATATACACTAATTTAGAGAAAAGAATGCTTTTTGGCCTTTTAGCCTTGCTTTTATGAAATTTCACCACCTTACACCTTAAAAGAAGATTGAAATTTTATATAGATGACACACCTTAAAATAAAAACTACTAACCATTCGCACAAAACCAATTGGAACTATTGAATCAGCCTAAAGCCACCCACCTCTTGAAAATCTTTTTAAAATATCAATTCAGCCAATCACTTACTATTTACTATGGCAATCATTTTAGTAATTAGCTAAATAACCACCAACTGCTTAAAAAACCATTTAAACTTTTGAAACAACAGAATATCAAACTGCTCAGCCATATAAATCTTGACTAACATTATGACATTTAAATTTTCACTTATTACATTTTTATATTATAAAAAATAGCATGGTATAATATTATATTGTCATCTGATCTTAGTAAATGGGAAAAATTTAATCAATAGGTTATTTCAGGAAGTGTGTTAATTGAAAGATGCAAGACTACAACACAAACAAGATGGTTAATAAAATAAAAACAAATAAAAATAAAAGTTTATTTCTTTGTTTCTTTGTTTGTAATGTACACAGTCCTATACCATTAATTATTTTGATGAAACTTCAGTGAGTTGCTGTGCACATGCCTCAAAGGTTTTTGGATTATTATAGCCATTATCTTCATAGTTAGAAAAAAGTTTTATATACAATAAGTGAAAATTTTATATATTTTAATGGGAGTCAGTATTGCTACAGATGAGCTGTTTATTTATTTTATTTATTTGAGGCAAGCCGACCAGGGGATGGACATTACCAAAATAGAGAAAGAAAGTATCGACATGAAACCTGAGCAGGGTCAACTCTGTTGTAGAAAGTTTTTTCACCTCCGGATTGGGACTCAGATTTTTCTGGTTACATCATGGGTAAGGTTTTTGTGTTATTATACCTACTAACTGCCAATAGCTTCCTTCAGCTGGCACCCCAATCGATGTGCGAAGGGTGGGAATCGAACCCGCAACCTTCAGTTTGTAGCTGTACACCCTACCAACTCGCCTTCCACCCCCTCAGATAAGCAGTTTAATATTCAAAGATTTAATAATTTCAATGGTTTAAAAGCTTTAGTGGCTTTAGGTTGATTAGTAATCTTGATATTTTTAGTAAGCAATTAGTGATTGCTTGGTTTATGGATTTAATTGCTTTGGTAATTTGTCAATGGTATTTGGTTGTTTCAATAAGTTTAGTCTGGTTTTACCAAGCAATTGATCATTAGTTAATTTGGTATGTTCAAGGGTTTTCATAACCAATTTAGTGGTTTATCTTTATATAGATAGCCAAAACTGATATTCCAAGTGATAGTAAAACTAAAAATTTATGATGACAATGTAGTTATCAGATAAATTAAAAAATATCATGTATCTATGTATACTTTGGTTTTGTTTTAAACAATAAGACATTTAGTTCTGTATTTTTGAGTTATATAAGGTTAATATAAGTACTTACACCTTAGGATATGTCAGCTTGACTATTAATTGTCCTTTTGTCTTTAAAATGATTACTTTATTTGAATTTTTCATTAAAATTTTTTAAATACCAGTTTGAGTTGTTTCCCTTAATTCATAAAATATCTGTGCCAAGTTAGGTTAAAATTGGTTCAGTAGTTTAAAAGATAATATAACACATTTATACACATAATGGGTTAAAAAAGAGATTGTTTAGCAGTTTAGTATAACTGATTAATTCAATAGTTTAATTTTATTGGTTGAGTGGTTAGTGCATCTTTTAAATGTAATAGATACAATGGTTTTGGGTAAGTGGTTGGTGGGTTTTATTGATTTGAAAATTAAATTGAGGTATAACTGAGTGTTAGTGATTTTGGTTGATTTGATAAAACTTAATTTAATTTGGTCAAGGAGTTGGTGAAATTTAGTTGTTTCTTACATTCAATTGGTGTTAGTTGAGTGGTTGGTGGGTTTTGGTTGATTTGATGGGTTCTTTGGCTTTTCCAAGTGATTTGATGTATAGGTGTAATCTGATAGATTCGAATTGATTTTGGCTAAGTGGTTGGTGGCTATTGATTGATTTGATAAGTTTACCTGTATTGAGTAAGCAGTTGGTGATTAAATGGTTTGATAAGCTCAATGGTAATGATTAAGCGGTTTTGTGTTATATATAATATATAACCCAAGTTTTCAGCTTAGATTTTATGGGAATAATTAAACTCAAACAATTCTGGGTAACTCCACCAGTAAATATATAAAAGAAAAGAAAATGAAATGTCTAAGGTAAATTTCAACTTGATATCAACTATCTTTTTCTGCTGACAATGCCTTCAATATAGGTTGCTCTCAAGGTCTAATACACCAAAAATTAAGATGAAAAACTTCCCACTTATCTCATCATTAATCTATTTGGCATATTATTGCACTGTAAGAGGTTGTTAAGATTATCAATTAGACTTACTATCATTATTTTAGAGTGCCTAAAAGCCTTGGACATGCTAGCTCTTAATACAAAAAACTAAAACTCTTTGTCTATATTATTCAAGTCTAAAATTGTAAATATGATCATACACATAGTGTAAGTCCTGGTTAGCACCCTCTGCTCCTAATAAAGAAAACATACCTTTAACTCCAATAAGGGGAACTGAAGCCTACTCATCCCTTCAACAACTAGGGTGATTTTTAAATTAATTATTTCTGGTTATTATTGGCAAATAAACCCTATTTAAATTTTTACTTGCACAGGTATAATTCTTGTGCACTTTGTTCACATTATATAGTATTTGATATTATTGGTTGATAATAGTATGATGGCTATTATCTGTAGTTGAATGGAAATCATAGATCTTGGCCCAACACTCAGCCAGTATTCCCACTTAAAATAATTGAGATGTAACTTTTCTCTCTCATTGCAATCACTTTTGCAACAACATTCAATTTAAGTCTGGTAAAAAGTTTTTTAATCTCACCGAGGAGATTAGTTGGTGCCCATATCAGGGAGCAGTTGGGCAAGTAAGGTCAAGGGCACAGGTGTTGGCCCTGCAGCATCCAAATTTTGCAAACGCCCCAGTGAACCCAGAGGAATAGATAAATTTAATAAAAAACTGGTGTAACCTTTTACCCAGAAATTTTAGCTTAGCAAGCGTGATGAAACCAGTACATCAATATGCTGCACTCCCAACCACTCTTGTCAGTGGAACATGGAGTGCGGATATTCCTGGATATTCAGCAGACAGCACTTTTGGAAAAGTTTTGTGGGGATGTACACACTCATTTCCTGAACGCGGTGTACATCGCACCTCATTCCATGCCACATAGTTGGTTGGATCTAGGCTTTGATAGTAAGGAAGCAGCAGATGAAGCCACAATGGCGCGCGTTGTAGTAGACCTCCCAGATGGTCAGTGGTACATTGAAACTAAGCGCACCCGATGGATAAAATCAAATCAAATTTTCGTCACTTTTGACTTTCTGCCCACTACAGTCAAATGTACCATACTCAAACAACACCTGAAGACTGGGCTCTCCATATATGGCGAAATACAATCCTTTGAAATGCAGCGCTTTACACTAATGCCAAACCTGTGCACAGGCAAAGTGATTGCAGTCCTAACCCCAGCTGAGGGGATAGCGAAGGATCTAACCCAAATCCCCCATACCACTTTTGTCAATATTGAGGGGCATGCCACCCACCCTTTTAGGGTCACTGTGGACAGCACACCTCCCATATGCGCTTTCTGTAGCGCTTTTGGCCACAAGGCCCAGACCTGCCCCGCCAAGGAGGGTATTACATATCAAGAGTTTTCCTCAGATTCAATGGGCGGAGGAGAATCCCACTATGAACTGACCGCCAATACAAAGGCAGCGTTCTTGTGGGGAGCACAAGGATGCTACATCCTAGTAAAGCCAATGTCCCCTCAAGAGCAGAAGAAAGCCAAACAGGCCTGCAAGGCGGCAGCCAAGACCACTTCCACTATCCCACTATCCAAGCTTCAGGAGGACATCAAGGTTTTTGTGGTGGAAGCAGCTCGCGAATCCCTCAACCAGTCAGATTGGGACGCCCAAGCTGATCACTCACTGGGCGAGTCAGTTTCACCCAACCAATGTGCCCAAGCATCGATTGGGACCAAATCAATCTCCAACATTCATGCCAATAATCCACTTCCAAGCAATGGTGCACCGCAAATGCATGCACCACAAAAAACTTGTCCTGATGTGGGGAAATAAGTGAAGGCAAAGGCCAACGCGAACCCAACTGCTAAGTGTAACAGTCAGGTTAAACTGATCATCACATTTTGACTCAAGATTTGGATTTCCGAATATCAAGTTAAAACACTTTTTGAGGTTTTTTGAGGTTTATGCGGGGTCCAGCACTGGCTGTGCCCCTCCCGCACTATTCTTAGGCTCTTAGGGGCCTAAAGAACAGTGCAGGAGGGGCTCCCCGGAAGGGCAACCTTAAAAGGTTGAGCTCACATGATTCTGAACTCAGTTCAGAATTTTTCCTCATTTCCCGCTCTCACGTGGGATTCTCTGATGGCCTTGGGGCCGCCCTTGCCTTGTCTTACCTGATATCCCGCGAAGAAATAAATATTTGTATCCTAAACAAAATAATGGGATTTGGCATCAAGAACCTAGATTCCGCCAAATACCCTGGTTTTTTATGTCTCGTTTGTGGTGCTCTAAGTCATTGGGATTGAATTCGCCCACGAGTTTATTTTTAATAATAAATAAAACAAGGATAATTTTGGGGTTGAATCCTCGCTTACCTGGGTCATCTTTTCTCGCTTTTCAAATTTTCCAAAAATCCAATGTTGAATTGGAAAATATGACAAATCAAAGCACTTACCCCAAGGGAATCTCATATTAGACAAACATTTGGTACCCTCGCCAAGGCAAGATGGCGATCAAAAACTGGGATGTTTTTGATCATTACACTAAGGCTAACCATTCCAACAATTATACAGTAGCATCACATACCCAAGGCACCAACAAGCGCCATGAAGAACAGGAGAAGGCTGAAGAGCTTGGGTGCCCTTCCCTCACACCTAAGGTGCGATGGAGGGAGCCTTTACTTTAGGGACGTTAAACATTGCTGGACTCAAGGCCTCACCATCTCAGGCTAGGAAACTGAGTTTCTACAACAAAATTTACCTGTGGATATCCTGGCCATTCAGGAGACCCACTGTCTGCACAGTTCTGAGGAAACATGGAAAATCATGCTCCTCCCTTCCCTCTCCCTCTGGTCTGAGCACTGTGGAGTGCTAGTTCAAATGAATAATAATTTAAAAATTTTATTGTCTGAATCCTTCCTTAGTGGCTTAGTCCTTGTAGTCACTTTTTCATGGGACGATGAAGTGCATGCTATTGTCAACATTTACACCCTGACCTGTGCACGAGAACGTTGGGGAAAATTCTTGTCAGTCAATTCCATTCCATTGCCCCCTGACCCTTTCATCATTGGCGACATGAACTGTTGGTTGAGCCCATCCACAAACCGCTGTCCTTTCTCACCTTCACCACCACAGAGACACATAGAACTCCGCGTCCTCAAGACCACCCTAGGGTTGGTCAATACTTAGCTGCATCATACTCCGCTACTCAAAAACATGTCATGCCCCCATGTACACAAATGCCAGTTATGGTCCATGTTCAGCATCGACCTTATCCTCGCTCCATTGAAATTTCATACCCAAATTTCCCATTTCTCCATGACAAAGATCAATTTCTCCAACCACAGGATGGTTTCAATTTCCTTCTGTTTATCCAACCCAGAAGCTCAGGCTCCATGTTGGTGAAAACTTTGCCTGGCCAAAATCACATCACCAAGATTTTCCTTATGGATGGAATCCACGACCATGGCTCCAGAGTTTATTGCACCGTTTTGTGCTGATCCAATATCCACTTGGTCTACCTTCAAGGCGAACACAATCCGCCAGGCTCGCCAACTTTCCTCCCACCACTCATGATCCACCTCAGCGGTCATTTCGCACACTCTGGCAGAGTTGGCCCACCTGGAGTCCAACGTCCCAGCCGTGGGCTACAGCCCAGCTTGGGGTCGCAAGTGGGAAGAAGTAGCCGCCCACCTTAACGCTCTAGAGAGACAACACAAGCATCAGGTTTTGTGTTCAGTAAAGAGCTAAACACTACAGCAGGTGACATGTGCTTCGCTTACTTTTTTCAAAAATTCTTCACACCACACCAGATCTTGGCCTGCACACAGATGCGAAGGCCAGACAATTCTGTAGCAGATATGCCAGCTGAAGTGGCGATAAAGATACAAAATATTACTCCAAATTGTACCAATATGAACCAATTCCGCCAGCTGATATGGAAAATTTTCAAGATAGTGCACACATCCGCACCATTTCCCATTTCCTGGAGCTGATGAATTTAATTACTTGGGATGAACTCTGGTCCACCGTCTGCGGTGCACCATATAGGAAATGCCCAGGCCCAGGTGGCATTCCTTATGAGTTCTATAAGAAGGATTTCAAGGATTAATCCCCATTGCTGCTTGCCTCATTTAACCAGAGCCTTTTGGAAACGCGCCTCCTACCAGGAGGGCAAGAGACCTACTTTATTACGATATTCAAAAAAAGGGGATAAGCTAAACTTGGCCAACTGGCGCCCTATTTCTCTCACTAACACTGATACTAACCTTTTTACTAAAATCATGGCTAACCGTCTAGGGATGGTTGCCTCTGCTCTCATCTCCCCGAACAATTCAGTTTCATACTCAGTATGTCAATCTGGGACAACATACACACCATAGCCAACGCTTGTCAGTCCACGGCCTCTGGTGCACTTGTTTTTATACTAACAGAAGGCCTATGATAGAGTTAACTGGGATTACCTCAGGGCCTGCCTCCACCAATTACGCCTACCCCCTCGCTTCATCAATTGGGTGATGCTGCTAACAGAATCCGCCACAATGGCTGTGCGTGGTCCTGGCTTCCTAATGGAAGTAGTCCGCCCTCAAAGGGGCCTACGCCAAGGGGACCCTCTTAGCCCACTCTTGTATAACTTCAGCCTTGACCCACTTCTTCAAAACATGAATGCCCGCCTTACTGGGGTCCATGTGCAAGGCCAAGACCTGGTCAAAATGTTGGCATTTGCTGATGACTGTGTGGTTGGGGTGTCTAACAATCATGATGCACGCGCGCTTGAAGCTCTTATCCAGGTTTACCCCAGAGTAAGTAATGCTGCACTCAATGCCTCCAAAACCGAAATCATTCTCCTTAGTCAGTGTCAAGCCTGCTGGGCCCCAGCGCCTTGTTTCCAATCTGCCCCATCAGCTAGCGCACGCGCTGGCTTACCCTGCCCACCCCACACCGCCCCGCTTGTGCTCCCCTTTGTGCTAAGCCCCACCGTTGGCCCAGTCCGCCATTTGGGGGTGTGGTTGGAGGCAGGCAGGTACGCCTCAATGATGATGTAAAACCATATTCTGGATAACGTGACAAAACGCATAGCCTTTCTCAGAGCCCGTCATAATTCCCTTACCATCAGGGTTGTACTAGCCAACTCTATGCTCCTCTCCAAAGTTTGATTTGAGGCCCACACCATCGCGTCTCCACAAGTTTCTTCAAATCACTTTACGCCCTTCTGCAAGGGTGGCTTTGGTTGGGCTGTCCACCGCCAGTGCGACTGGAGGTCATGTTTGGCCCTCGCCATAGTGGTGATATGAGCCTGCTCAACTTTGAGGCCCATGATGCCAAAATCCTTGGCACCTGGATCGCTGCCATTACCAACCCTGCAATTTTAGTCCAACACTGGTCCTGCGCGGCCCGCTCCAACTTCTCCTGCACCCTGGGTCTCACCAACCGTCCCACCCACACTCTATGTTGAAATATCTGGCTTCCCATACTTTGGCAGGAGGCCCACATGGGACAACACCCCACTTAAAAAGGATCCTCCTCTCCACGCGGAGCGCTGAGTGGAGGATTCATATTTGTGGGCACACAGACCAGAGGGGGCGCACCTCTCCTCAGTTTACCCAGGAGGTACAGGGACTATCCAATCTGAACGGAGTGATACCCAAGAGGCCCCATACCTTGTCCAGGGTGGACTACCTGAACATGATGGACATCCCATATCCCCTTGATACCTAGAAAGCCATTTGGAAGTACACCCATCACCCTCTTCTGCAGCCTCATATCCGCTCCCATGTTTGGCGCTGCTTGAGATGGGTGTACCATACTGCTGAACGCTCTTCCGCTTTGCACTAATCATGTGTCATGTGTGTCCAGTACAGAATGCTGTTTCACCGCCTGGAAATGTGCCCTCCATCTAAAGCAATATGGTGTGAAGTAAACGTCTACAATGCCAGGATCAGACACAGCCCTTCAGTCTGTCTAAGGACATGTTTGCTTTATCAATAGCCTCCCCTCTCCCACCCTCCCTTTGTGCCTTGGTGGTCGCAATCGCCATGTGGAATATCCACACGATTGTCTAGGATGCCATCTCAGGCTCCACCCCCACCTTTCAAGAAGCTGTCTGCCAGTTCTGGTCAAAATTAGTGGACCACTTTCAAGCGTGGATGTTTGGATACCTCCCACCACGTCACCGCCCATTGGTCTCGTTCTGGTTTCCAGTTTGGTTCATCAAATCAGAACCTTCCTACACACATACTTAATAGTGGTGCCTACCCCTATAAATGTGGCCCCCCTCCCAGTTATGCATTCCCGCTGGCAACAGAAGACAGCATTATCTTCTATGGGGTGCCCTCCTCTTATATGTATCTCAAATTCTATGGTCTTATCAGAAGTGTCCATCCCCTGGTTGGCTTTCCCCACAATAAATCAAATAAAGAATAATTGAGATTTTTGATATAAGAAATGTTCCCTCATACTGTCCAATCCAATCTTCTATGAGAATCCCTGGTGACAGTTTCTCCAGTCCAACACACAGTTGGCAGCAATCCCCGATTGTTTCTCCTTCTTCTTTAGATCCCCACTTAGATCTTTACTCGTTTCCTTAAAGAGTCTCCCAATTATTGCACACAGCAATAATATCCTTAAGAATAGTGCAATTAAAAGCTGATAAAATTTACTACTTAAACTATATACGGGTGAAAAACTACAGAACTGTATAACTCTGTTAATATCTGATTTTTTCTATTATAAGCAAATTCTAGGGAATTTAAAGTGGGGATTCAGTTGACTAACCCTCAGTTGCCACCTCTTCAATGAAACGGCAGCTATCACCATTAAATCACCCATCCTTATCTTGGCAGCAATGGTCTTCCCCATCCTGGCTAGGATTCCATCACTGGACATCCTCAAGACCTAAACGGAGTCAGAAAACATGTCCCTAACGTTTTCCTCTCAATCCAAGCAAACCAACCATATTTGGCTAGCGACCTGCTTAGGTAGTGGGACTTATTATCCATTAAGGCAGGTCATGAACCAACTAATTGATTCGCTAGTTGCAGGTGGCATCACTTTTTGCAACTTACTACTTACATTCCCAATCAGTCAGTGATGAAATCTGACTGATCCCAATCGGTACACCTGACAATTAATCATTATCAGATGCCTTTATTTCGTCGGCAACTCCACCCAATGAGATCTTAAGCATTCATCCAGATTGATTCCCAATGGATACGACCAGGAAAATATCCCAAAATCCCCCAAACATAGTTACTCCAAAATCAGAGTCAACCAATTTCCAATTCACCTCGCATTAAGGAATTATCCCCTAGAGATTCTTGGTAATCTAGCAGGCTGGGAATATGGGCAAAAATCCCAACACATCCCCCCTTGTATAGATTTCCAGAGAGAAAAGAACCAAGGCATGAGAACACCTCTTTGGATATTCAGCCAAATACTTCTTTTGCTTAAGAGGAGTAGATCATCAATAGTCAACGCTGCTCAGGTTGACCTTTGGCATGTGGTTCTCTTCCTCTTCCTCCTTGCTACTGCCTACTTAGAGTGCAGTCCCCACAATCTACTGTTGTGCTGGGCTGATCAATTTACTCATGACAATATTAATCTTGGGATCCGGTTAGCCCCCCATCAGGGCATATGACCTGCTGTCATATTCAGGATTCTAAGTTTGGCATCCTCAATTTCCTGATTTTCTCCTCATCCTAGACAGAAGACTCTTGCCATCGATTTCATTTTGTGGCCCAATTAAAAATGCTTATTTATGTTCACCCTTGTTATTTTCTCTCATAACCCCTTAGCTCATGTCATTCTTAATTCTTCTATTAGAGAGCTATTCCCATTAATTTTGAGATTGATTTTTCTGTAATTGGAGCTTAATTGATTGCAGAGTGCATAATGTTGACTTCCATATAAGTCTGACATCCCACCTCTCATCCAGCTCATACTGCGAATTCCAAGTTGCAGTATCAACAGCTTCTAAATAGTTTGTCTGATCAAGGTCTTTGGCTCTTCTAGAAGATGAGTCAGGATGCACAACGAAATGTCTTCTATGGTCCTTCCAGGACTGATACGCCTAGTCTGGCACCAGCAGCTAGTCCTTCCATCAAATTGCCAGAAACAGTAACCAACCCCGCTGAAACCAGGCCAGCGATCATTTTGAACAAATCGCAGCTGATTCTCCCTCTGTCATCAATTCCAAGTTGGATTTCAAAATTAACCTGCATTTGGCTTCTTTTGCAGATGCACTGAACATCATCATGGATGCTCCGGAATTATGCCCTTCTCTCTTGATTGCTTTTTTCTTGCCAGGTCAGACTTTCTTCCTGAGTTTTTATTCCAACTCTGACAATACTACAAACCTGCTATCTTGGGTACCAAGCTCACTATTGGTAACAGTATTCATTTTGAACTCCCCTACGCTGAATTATGGGCCCAAGTCACCGAGGCTTTATCCCTAGTGCTGAATCCCTCCAATCTTGAGAACATCCTAGATTGGGAAGTACCGCTTAGGCTCTTTGCTATGCCAGCCAACTTCTTTGAAGTTGGTCCATGAAGCTTCCAGTCTCTCCTGGGGTTCACCGTTTCTTCAGCTTCAGCTTTCAAGAATCCCATAGTCATTGCTTGCAGGATGCCACTTGCTCCCTGCACGACTATCTCATCTCCAGTGCTTCCCATTGGTATCTTCCACTGATGGCTTTAGTAGGGGGCATGATTCAGCAACCCCCATCCAGTATCCCTTGTTTGCTGCCAGCCCATATGTCTGGTTTTCAAGACAAAGCCCTTCAGCAGGCGCTCAAGACTAATATTCCAGCTCTGGTACCATATCAGGATTACTTGGGGTTATTCTCTGACTGCCTCTTTCTATACTGTTGCTTTCCTCCCCGCTCTGGGGTTTCACAATTGGCTTCTTCTGACATTTCAGTTTCCTTACCCTAGTCGCTTTCTTGCAGGGATCTGCATCTGATCAAAGAACTTGGTTTTGTGTAGGTCTAGTCCTTTCTATCATCCAATATCACATCAATTTCAATGGGCTATTCATTCCTACTGCAATCCATCCTTCCACCTAAGAGTAAAATAGGCGGAATCATCCCCCTATCAAGGATAACCAATAAAAATAAAATTTATAAAATATCGGTTTTTTCTATGTGGTTTTTTTCCATTATCTTTTATCTATCTTTTTTTTTCTTTTTCTTTTTTTTCCATGGGACTTGACCTTTTTTTGGTTCAATGGTCCATCTTTCTTTATTTTCCCCAAACAGAGTCCTAGGTACTTAAACTTACCAGTTTTCTATGGTTCAGAGGTCCTTTTTTGGACTTAATCATCTATATTGATTCATAGGTCCTTTTTTGGAATTGACCTAATCATCAGGACATGACCAACTTAATGGTTCATCGGTCCTTTGGGAACACTTTTGTTTTTTTTCATCAATCCATCGCTTCAAATACTTAGCATGGAATTGATTTACAACTCTTCCATCCAAGAGATCTTTGATAGAGTAGGCGTCAGTTGCCATCTTGGCGATACTTTCAAATGGACCTGACCACAATGCATCCAGTTTGTTTCTTCTTCCAGAACCATGTGTATTACAATAGGACACTCTTTTGCATATTCAACATTCTGCTAAGTCTGGTCGGTTCTTATCATCTGTCAATTTTGCTTGTATCCTTTTCTTCAATGTAATATTGAATGCTTGCAATTGCATCTTAATTAGGATAATCATCAATCAGTTCAAGTACTGTTCAGCACTCATCCCCAATTTTGGTTCCACCACCAAATATAAAATAAGTGGCAACATGGCTTTCCTTCTGTATAACAACTCAAATGGCGTTTTTCCCATCGCCATATGATGACTGATATTGTAGGCAAACATCACTGAACTCAGGTACATTCCCCACGCAGAAGTTCTTCATGTGACCAGCTTCCTCAGTGTCAAGGCCAGTGTTCCATTCACTCATTCTATCAGTCTGGTTGTCTCCAGCCAGTAGGGTACATACATGACTCCTCTGATCCACATTATCTCATTCAGTCGTGGATCACATGAGACATGAAGTTTGTCTCATTATTGCTAAGTAGGACCTCGGGCATCCATGTCAATATACTACTTAAACCGGGATGAACTTCCTGGTGCTGGTAGCGTCTACTTTCGCCATGACCTTCATCTCGACCCATCTCATCAGATAGTCAATAGCAACTATTATGTACTTGACTCCCCCTGTGCTCATCGTCAGTGGTCCCGTCATATCAATGGACACCATATGCCAGACAAATCCAGGGCGGACCAGTCAGTATCCAGTTGTATTATTATGTGGCTTGTGCAACTGGCACTCCACACAATAAGCTAGATAGTTGGCAGCATTGTAGTTGATTGACTCCCAGTATTAGTACTGACGAATATGGTTGGTTGTTTTTCCAATGCCTCCATGCCTAACAACCTTGTGAGCGGTTTAAACAATAGCTGATCTCTCCGACGGCTTTGATAATAGTAACTGCTTCCCATTAATTGTCTTAAACACTTGTCCATTCATGGTCTTGGTGTATCCAATGCTTTCCAAAGCACACCTTGGATTTCTTTGGGCTCGTTCCTAATTTTTCCTTTGACCATTCTCTGAAATAACTCATCCGCCAGCGGGTATACCATATGGACCATTGGAAACTCAATAAACCATCCATATTCTGATGAGAAGCCCCCGCTCAGTGGGCAATCTCGTAATTGTAAGCCTGTAGCATAGGTACCCATTGGTCTAGTTGTCCTTATGGTTCTCTCAAATTATGGAGCTAACATAATGAAGAGTGGTCTGTCACCACTTTAAAATGTGTTCCATGGATGTAAATCTGAAACTGCTTACAGGCATAAATGACCTCAAGGCATTCATGCTCAGTTATGGTGTAGTTCTCTCAGCAACTGAGAGTGTCCGGCTCACATGCGCCACCAGATGTTCATCCCCCAAGTTCATCTACTTGGCTTAGTATGGCGCTAATCGCCATTAATGAAGCATTGGTTTGTATAATAAACTCTTGATCAAAATTTGGATATTTCAAAATTGGAGAATCTATTAGGTACCATCATAGCTCATCAAAGGATTCCTGCACTTCTTCATTCCATATGAATCCTTTTTCAGATCCTTTAACAGATGGAATAAGGGCTTGACTATTTTTGGGCGAAGTCCCAAATAAATCTTCTGTAGTGTCCGACCATCCCAAGGAACACTTGGATGTCTCAGACACTCTTTGGCACAGCCAACCGTTCTATGGCTTCTATCTTCTGGGCTTGCAACTGCAATCCACTAGAGTTGATCATGAATCCCAGATATTCCAACTCTTTCTTGAAGAAGTGACACTTCCTTGGCTTAATCTTCAGGTTAGCTGCGGACTGTATCTTGAATACTTCTTCCAAGTGGTGTAGATGGTCAGTAAACGTCCTACTGAACACATTGAAAACATCAAAGTATACTAGGATCCACAACAGCTTCAAGTCGCTCAGTATAGCGTCCATGGCTCTCTGGAACGTTGCAGGCGCATTACATAGACCCTGAGGCATCCTCATCGGTTAGTATAGCCCCTGCATGATAATAATCGCGCATTTTTCTTGGTCTTCTTTTAAAAAATCTATTTGCCAATATTCTGAGATCAAATCCATTGTAAATAAATACTTCGCTTCTTCCAATCGATCTAGTGCACAGTCAATTCTTGGTAGGGGATACAAATCCTTCTTCATAATCTTATTCAGCTTCAGTAGTTGATCAACACCTGATTGGAGCCATCCTTTTTCTTCAAAATAGAATCGGAATTGCCCAGGGACTGGATAATAGAACTAGAAGCCCATGATTCACTAGTTTGCTGATTTCATCTTCCACTACCACTTCAGCCACTTTTGACCATCGAATCAGTCTCATCCTGATCAGCAAATTTTCCTCAGTGTTGACCTTATGGATAACATCCCTTGTGCATCCCAAATCATGGTTGTCCTGAGAAAATACTTCCCAAAACTTTTTTGAACAACTTGAGCACCTCCTATTTCTGGCCTTCTGACAGATCAGCGAGTTGCTCTCAATCAACTAATAGGTTGATACTCTTGGTTACCCCGACTGGTAATCCCATCACATCAAGAGTCCCAAAATCGTGAAATCTCCTCAATTTGGCCATCAGGATTAGATGAACAAATGTGATGATATGATTTTTCCTGATCTCCATCAGTTTTTCACTCAAATTCTCCAGGAGAACTCAAATTTCTAGATGACCCGGCATTATTATCCCAGGAGCCACCCATGGCTCTAATATGGACTTCTTCCAGGGGCTTCTGAACTACCCTTACAACAGTTCAGGCATCTCCAATGTCAACCCCATTAACTATCATCTGCAATCCTGGCGGTATGGTCTTCTCATTATTGATCCTCAGTGGAATTCCCCAGTTCTCTAGGATTTCCATCAGAATTTCTCATTGCTTCCATCCAACTAATTGGTATTAAATCAGGATAATGCCATCATTGTATATTAAATTGATGAAGTTGTTTCTCTTATTCAGTGGAGCTTCACCATCATTCTTATATACCAATGATAACGTCTGACCCAATATGGTCAACACATTATCCTCTAAGTTACATTATACTCTGTACTTGTGTAGAAATTCCGTCATAATCAGGATGTCATAGTTTTGTTTGGCCAAAACTATTGCTGGCGCAGATAAAACAAAGGACCCAAATTGTAGTGGCAAAGTGCTTTACACTCTACATGAGATGGTGATATTTGGCCCAGCTGTACCGTACTCCTTCTTATGTTTCAAGTCAGGTGAGATCTTCAACCTCTTCACCAACTTTGTTGAAACAATGTTGATGGGCGCTCCACCTTCCACGATCGCCCTCACCCATACTCGATTCACTTGTATATCTATATATGTACACTCAGAGTATTGTAATATAGTGTTTAATGAGTGTATAGCAGCATTACTAGCTGAATAAAGCTTGTAAATAATTTGCGCCAATAAATCAGGAAAAGATTCTTTTATCATGCTGAAGGGGTCAACAGACTTGCCTCATCTAATAAGGCTTTGGACAAATCATTAGGATTCTTGGTGGCTCAAATCTTGTCTGCCAGTTGTAGGGTATATAGCCGGGCAACTTCCTTAATTATCTCGGGGTTGATTACCTTTGCCCCAGATCTGGTCACTGAGTTTACATCTAAATTGACCACTTGATACAGTTGATCCTGTACATCTTCATCCACGAACAGATCACTGATATCAATTTCTTTGGTCATGATGTTGGGAGGAACAGGCTTTTCCGCAGCTCTAGACTGTTCCCCATCTAGGCTGTGGGTTCTTTTACCAATTCCTTGGTAGCAGCAAACTCTTTTGTTTGGACCACGTTTATTTGATCTTTTGGCTTTTTACAGTGCATAGCGAAATGTTCCTTCCCACCGCATTGGTAGCAGGCCTTTTCTTTCTTATTTATCCGTCTGAATTCTTTGGGCTTATTCCCAAGCAAAGTTCAGTTGTTCGTCTCTTTAGCACCTTCATTCCCCTTTGTGGGGTTCAAATTGCGCACCAGATTGGATTTGAAACTTCTGTTTGGGCATCAAAGGTTGCCCCAAAATTAATAAATTATCTACCATTTGAGAGGTAGTAATTTCCATTGTGAACATGTTAGACATCATGCAGTGCAAATTGTGATAGGGCTGAAGGGCCACTTATAATGCGATTCTGGCATCAAAGTCATACAGTACCTTTTCTCCAACCAGTATTTGTGACTCCTGGTAAAACTGATCCGCAAAGCTTGCTAAAGATTCATCTTTATGGAATCGAATGCCCATAAACACCTGTTTGTGCTTTGACATGCGCATCAGACTCACAAATTCCTTCATGATGGCCACCTTGGCCTCTGCATATGACCAGCTGTCCCCCTCCAAGTGGGGTAACACTAAGATCTGACAGTCGGTTTCTAGGCAATTCATGACTGTCAACGCTTCTTGACAATCACCATAGCCATACATGGTCATATCTAACGGTCAGAAAATGCTGGGTCTTTATCCCAATGGAATATTAGCAATTTTGGCATTGCCTTAAATTCTTCTAAGTTATCTCTAGCCAATTCTCTAGGTTCAGCCAGTCAGCTCACTTGGGTAGTGACTTCAGGTGTCAGCTCCAAAATGGCAGCAAAAGCGGGTGGCATGTTTCTTGGGATATTCACCTTCCAATTTATTGTACAAGTACTTCCTTCTTTGGCATCACTTGCCACAATTGGCTCAAAATCGCATTTGTGAGTTTTTAGCTCCTTGACCTGCTTGATCATTCGCTCTATGTCAGCGCTGAAATTTCTCAAATAAACACAATACGCTTCTCACCCTGTTTTCAGATATAAGACCTCTTTAATTAGCTCACCTTCTTTCTTCTTTAACAAGTTACTTTTCAAAGTAACTCGTTCCTAAAACTCATGACGTTATCAATCCCTTCCTCCACTTAGTGACTTATTCCTCCAAAGAATCAAATTTCTGATGATCTGCTGAGTTTAGGGCATTCTGAATTGGGGTAGTTAAATCCATCCATATTTTTCATAACTCATCTTTATACGACATCTTTCCAAGTCCCTCTACTCAACTACACCCCTGTAGTGAGCACCATTTTGTAAGAATTTATTGTTTCTGGTTATTATCGGCAAATAACCCCTATAAACTTTTTAATTGCACAGGTTTGGTTCTTGTGCAGTTTTTCCGCGTTGTATAGTATTTAATATTATTTTTTGATAACAGTATGAAGACTATTGTCCATAGTTGAATGGAATTCTTAAATTTCAGCCCAACACTTGGCCATATTCCCGCTTGAGATACTTGAGATGCCTTGATATAGGAATTTGCTCCCTCATACTGTCCAACCTAATCTTCTATGAGATTCCCTGGTGAAAGTTTCTTTGGTCCAACACAAAGTCAACAGAGATCCCCAATTGTTTCCCCTTCTTCTCCAGATCCCCGCTAAGATCTTTACTCTTTTCCTTGAAGAGTCTCTCAATTTTTTCAAACAGCTATTATATCCTTAAGAATAGTGCAATTAAAAGCTGATAAAGTTTACTACTTATACTATATACCGGGTGAAAACTATAGAACTGTAAAACTCTGTTCTAAACTCTGGTTTTTTTATTAAAAGTGAATTCTTGGGAATATATAGTGGGGTTTCGGCTTCTTACCCTCAGTTGACACCTCTTCGATGGTATGGCAGCCGTTGCCATTAAGTCACCCATCCTTATCATGGCTGAAATGGTCTTCCTCATCCTGGCTAAGATTCCATCATTGGACATCCTCAAGACCTAAACGGAAAGAGTTAGAAAACGTGTCCCTAACGTTTTCCTCTTAATCTAAGCAAACCAACCATATTAGGCTAGCGACCTGCTTAGGTAATGGGACTTATTACCCATTAAGGCAGGTCACGCACCAACTGATTGATTCACTAGTTGCCGGCCGCATCACTCGCCTCACAACTTACTACTTACATTCCCAATCAGTCAGTGATGAAACCTGACCATTCCAATCGGTACATCTGATAGTTAAGCACTATAAGATGCCCCTATTTCATCAGAAAATCTGCCCGATGATTCTTAAGCATTCATCTGGATTGATCCCTGAAGGATATGACCAGGCGAATATCAAAATTCCCCAAACATAGTTATTTTAAAAATTGTCAAACAAATTTCCATTTCATCTCACATTAGGGAATTATCCCCTAGCGATTCCTGGTAATCTAGAAGGCTGGGATTATGGGCAAAAATTCCAACAGTGATCTAGTTCATGTGATTGATGAGAGGTTGGTAACAACTTACTCCTCAAAGGTTTCTCCTTTTCCTTCTCTAACTATCAGGTAATTGGTGGAGAAGATCAAAGGGGTGTTTCAGGAGGTGATGGTGGCCAAAGCCCTCTCCAAAAGTTAGGTTGCAGCTCTCCACAATACTAGTAGGCGTTCACTCTATTTTGAGTCACATTATATTATATAAGTCTATAATGAACAATATCTAATCATTTAATTCAACCTTGGGCTCAAATGGCCCTAACCTTCCCCCTGCCACCTGTTGAGGTGAGTCCTCCTCCAACAGGTTCATACAAGCTTAACACATTTAATTCTAAATGTAATCTCCTGTACCTGCCCTGGCTTTGGGCGCGCACAGTTAGCTGTCAAAAATTGTCACCAGTGTACAAGGCAAAATTGCGTAGGAAAAAATCTTAGTAAAAATTTGATACCAATCTGGCCAGTTGAGTTGGATCCAAATCAACATTGGTTGCCAGTTAGTGTATCAATCCGCAGTTGCTCTATCAAGAGATTATTCCCAGAGAGCTCATGCACCTTTTTTTTTAGTACTAGATGAGTTCATGCACCTTTTCCTTATCCCTATATAATGAGCTTATAAAGTAGCAGTCTCCAACAGGTACTGCTGTTACTGCATTTTAATCTCATTTTCTTTAGTTCTAATCAAAATAAAATTCATTTGATTTTCCAAATTCTACTTTTTTAAGTAAATCTTGAAATCAAATTCTAAGCTATGTGTGCCACTTTGGGATTACTTGACAGGTGGCGATATTGTCCCTACTCACTTTCAATAAACTATGTGGATGGCTATCCAGCAGTATTTTGGATGCTGCTCTGGGTGTAACTCACCCTGAGTGTCAGTTCAATCTACTTTATTAGAAAGCTCCATGACATAATTAAGCAGCCTCAATCTTATTTTTTTACCACTCACATTTTTAAGTGAGGTGATGCATGGATTCTATTCTATGAGTATAAGGTTCACCCTGGGTTAGCATTTGGTTTATGGAAGGGTACCTCATTCTTTGAATTGTTTCTTCTAAGCTGCCATTAGGGATTACCTTCTGACCCAGATAATTTTATGTGTACTCTCATTCCTAGTTTAAACTTTTCAAACTCTTTTTTCTACCCATGGTAAGCCCAGCTTGGACTGGTCACAAGTGTGGGTGTGTTGTCTGTTCTAGCTCCCGTTACACTCCCTCTCAGGCCACATTAATGTGTTCTAGTGGCCTAACCCTTCTATCAAGTCTGACGCCCTGTGAACCAGATTGTTCTTAACTCATTGGTTCCTGTGTTTTCTGCAACACAACAAGCAGAAGTTTAGGTGATCCATTTAGCAAATCAATGGTTTATCCCTGAAGCTAATCAAAGGGATATACTGGTGGTTATTTCCTTTTCCCCAGTTCTGTTTCCTGAAGTTGCAAATAAACTTGATTGTGCTTATTTTTGTTACTTGTCAAGCTAAAATTAGGATCCCATATAGTATCTATAAAATCTTTATTAAATAAATGAGCAGCAGGTAATTTTATGAGCTTAAAAGTCACTCAGAATCTGGATCTATATCTTGAGGTTGGATCTTCAGTAATGGGCGCTTGTTCAGCCCCTTTAACTTTTTATGCGGTGAGACATCCTGATCCCTGTTCAGTGCAGCACTTTGGCTTCTGTGACCAGTTTACCGCCGTGCCAGATTGTTGTTTCCAATCATTCTGGGGGTAGGTTGGTGGTGTAGGCAACAGGTAGGTATTAGCCTGGAGCCAAATCTCTTTTCTTTTATAAACTACCACTCATGTGAAGATTTTCCGCTCATTGATACCTTCTCCTCTACCAAAGATGTGAGTTCCCTCATAGCAATTGCCTTCCCTACTGATTTACATCCTGATTTCCCTTCCAGATTGCTGCATTATAAAAACATCCTAAATGTATATTGAGCCAATCGCCCTCCAGATCACTCTAATATTATCTGGACTTCCATATTGACGGTGGATTTAGTTAACATTAACTGCCCTCTGTACCCCTATATATCAAGGAGATAAGTCATTAGGGTGTGTGTGAATGATATGCTTCAGAAGGGTGGGTAACTAAAAATTCTCCCATCACTTATCCATTAGTTTTGTTTAAAAGGCTGATGGTAATCTGCGCCCTGCGTGGACTAAGGCCATTTATGTAATTTCACTGTACATGATTCCTATCCTCTTCCACTTGAACAAACCATCAGCCAGGCAATAGCCAAATCCCAGAATTTTTCCAAACTTAACCTGGTGAACGCCTTAAATTAAATTCAGATAGCTGAGGACCAGTGGTGACTTATGGCCATTAGAATTAATAAGGGTATTTTCTAGTTTCGCGTTATGCCCTTTGGACTCATTAACGCACCTGCCACCTTCCAGCACATGATTGCAAATTTTCTAGGTAATCTTCACTTCACCTGATATGTGGCATACAAGAGTGATATCTTGGTTCATTCCCTCACTCCTTAACAGCATGTGAAGGACTTGGAGGCGGTATTGGAGGCACCTCAGAAGGCAAACTATATGTGAAGACTTCAAAGTGCGAGTTTTTTAAGAATAGTTCACCTTATTGGGTAACTGGTCCTCAAAGACAGGTGCGCTACTATTTCTGTAAACTTAATGCCATCTTTCATGGCCCAAGCCTATCACCCAGAAGCAGGTAAAATATTTTTTGGTGCTATCATTTTCTTATAGAAGTTTTCTCCCACATTCTCACAGTTGACAGCGCCACTTCATCCTCAGATAGGGAGAAATTTCCATTTTAATGGACATGAGAGTAAACGCGCATTTTGAGAAATCAAGGAAGTTTTTGTGGTGCCTTCAGTTCTAAAACATGCTTCCCATCCCATCCTTTTATAGTGATATGTGATGCCTCTGCTGGCTGAAGTGGGGTGTTAACTTCAGGAGCATGAAGAGGTGAAACATCCTGTCATCTATCTCTCATGTGAGTTCTCTTCCTCAGAGCAATCCTGGGCCATATATGACAAGGAGCTTTCCACGGTGTCATGGTCACTCACTCACTGGAAGTATCTTATCCAATGAGCATGTCATGAAGTGGTCTTCAGGACGTAACTCCAGGTCCTAATGTACTTCAGGAAGCCACAGAAGTTGATGCATTGTAAGGCTCTTACGTTTTGTGACATGTGCAGCTTCAATTTCATGTATGAGTTTGTGAAGGGTGCTTTGAAAATTCTCACTGATCTCTCAGGAAAGAATATTTCCTTAAGCCTTGCAAAGAATGAGTAGCAGGACTGATTATGGTGATCTCATCTGCCCAGATAATAACTATTGCTCCTCCCGCAATTTTGGGGCTGACTGGGCTCTGGATATGTCTTTGGTTTATCAGGTACTGGCTGGCCATATGTCCTGCTTGGAGGGGCTGGAGTTGCTTGACCATCTGGTATTGCTGGCCCACAAGTAAACTTATTATTTTCTTGAGGAGGGGAATATCTTGTTCATAGGTAGAATTTGGGTTCATCTTCAACTGTGTGATGAAGTTTTTTATAGAACTATGATCCCACAGCAGTGGAGCATCCAGGGAACAAAAAGTGACTCAATTTTGTAAAGCTTATGTTTATCTGGATAGATATCTAAGGATATCTCATCTATAATCACAAATTATGTGACATTCTCGCAGGAAAATTCTGATGAAAAGGTAAGAATGATCTTCTCCATCCTTTGCAGCAGGCAGAGGGCCGTAACCTTGGTATCAGTTGACTTCATTGTTGAGCTTCTTAGATCCAATGGGTTCAACGCAATTATGGTGGACGTGGACTGCTTTACTAAATTATCCATGTTTATTCCTTATATATTTGCTATCATCTCAGAAGAAACAGCCCAGATTTTTGTTTAACATTTGTTTTTGATGGTTGGTCTGCATCAGGAAGTGGTAAGTGACCAAGGGCTCCAGTTTACTGCCCGCTGTTGAAATGCACTTTTTTATCTTTGAAAATCAAGCCGTTCTGTTCAACTGTGTATTACCTCTAGTCTGACATCCAGATAGGGAGGATCAACCAGATCCTAGAGAAGTATCTCCCTGCTATGCTTTTTCCTCTCAGGATACCTGGGCCACAAACCTTCTTTTGGCGCAGTTTGCATACAACAATGTCACCTACTTGTCATCAGGGCTTCCCCCTATGAAGTCACCCTAAGGTATAACCCCTCAATACTTATTGATCCCTGCCTCTGCCCAGAAATACATGCTGCCAAGGAGCACTTGCATCAGATCTGGAGTATGCAATACTTGATGCATGAGGGTCTGACTAAGGCAAATGGTGATTACAAGCAGTTTGCGGATTTTAAATGCCTTCTGGCCCATGAGATCAAAGTTGGGTTCTTTAAAGATGCTGGATTTGCGACAACTGCATATGAACGCTCCCTCCTGGAAGGTTTTCAAGTAAACATTGTTGAAGTAAGGGGGATAAAGTTTAACCGCCCCAGCAGAGTTCAGGGGATCCAAATCCCCAAGAACAATAAATTTTAGAAAATAAATAAAAGCTATGACTGAGATAAAAATTTCTTAATTGAAACTGTTGAGATCTTTAATAAGGGAATTAGTGATTAGTAATCCTAAAAGTTGGGAAAAAAGTGCTAATAATTTAAAATTGGTCAAACAAATAAAGGTGATAGATCTTGACATGAGGCATATTTTCAAGCCTCTTGTTCGTCAAGATCTATTATGATTGGGTTTTAAGGGATTTGAGGTTTACAAATACAATGGTAAAATTGACTATTTTTGACCTTATTGGGTTTGGACCTTGATATTGAGAGGTACCTTGACAGAGTATCTAAGTGAACAATGAGATTGGGTTCAATCCTCAAATTTGGATTGGCTCAAGTCCTTAACAGGAGCCAGAATCCTGAAACCCCCTTCTAGATCTTGGCGCAGAGGAGTAAAGGGCTGAGAAAATCAGCTGTGCACTCAATTGACCACAGTCCCTTAGCAACCTTCTCAATTGAATGTTCATTTCCTCGTTTATAGATAACTTTATTTGGTCCTGACTAGTTGGACCCTAACTTGTTATTTCTTCCTCCAGACCAGTAATGGTAGAAGATGACAAGGTCACTTGGCTGGAAGGTATGCAGAGGGATAAGCTGTTGGGATTTTTGCCCATATTCCCATCTGCTAGATTACCAGATGTTGCTAGGGGATAATTCCAAAATGTGAGGTGAATTGGAAATTGGTTGACTGATTTATTAGTAACTATGATTGGGGGATTTTGGGATATTTTCCTGGTCATATCCATCGGGGATTGATCCTGAAAAATGCTTAAGATCTCATTGGATGGAGTTGCTGATAAAATAGGGCATCTGATAGTGATTAACTATCAGATGTACCAATTGGATTCGGTTGGGTTTCATCACCAACTGATTGGGAATGTAAGTAGTAAGTTGCAAAAAGTTATGCCACCTGCAACTAGCGAATTGATCAGTTGGTTCATGACCTGCCTTACTGGGTAATAAGTCCCATTACCTAAGAAGGTTGCTAGCTAGATATAATTGGTTTGCTTGGATTGAGAGGAAAACGTTAGGGACATTTTTTACAACTTTTTCTGTTTAGGTCTTGAGGATGTCCAATGACAGAATCCTAGCCAGGATGGGGAAGACCATCTCTGCCAAGATGAGGTTGGGCAATTTAATGGCAATGGCTGCCATTTCATCGAAGAGGTCTCAATTTAGGGTTAGAGACCGAATCCCCTATATATATTCCCAAGAATTCACTTATATTAAAAACCAGAGTTTAGAACAAAGGTATACAGTTTTATAAATTTCACCCGGTATACAGTATAAGTAGTAAACTTTATCAGCTTTTAATTGCACTATTCTTAAGGATATTATTGCTGTGTGAAATAATTGAGAGACTCTTCAAGGAAAAGAGCAAAGATCTGAGAGGGGATCTGGAGAAGAAGGAGAAACAATTGGGGATCTCTGTTGACTTTTTGTTGGACCAAAGAAACTTTCACCAGGGAATCTCATAGAAGATTAGGTTGGACAGTATGAGGGAGCAAATTCCTATATCAAGGCATCTCAAGTATCTCAAGCGGGAATATGGCCAAGTGTTGGGCTGAAATTTAAGAATTCCATTCAACTATGGACAATAGTCTTCATACTGTTATCAAAAAATAATATTAAATACTATACAACGCGGAAAAACTGCACAAGAACCAAACCTGTGCAATTAAAAAGTTTATAGGGGTTATTTGCCGATAATAACCAGAAACAATAAATTCTTACAAAATGGTGCTCACTACAGGGGTGTAGTTGAGTAGAGGGACTTGGAAAGATGTCGTATAAAGATGAGTTATGAAAAATATGGATGGATTTAACTACCCCAATTCGAATGCCAAAACTCAGCAGATCATCAGAAATTTGATTCTTTGGAGGAATAAGTCACTA